>AWOL01S0010116.1:170109-198839 GCA_000715115.1 Nicotiana otophora
AATAAAGTGTGTGTGTGTGTGTATATATATATATATATATATATATATATATATATATATATATGTGAGTGTTGATTTGGTCAGCTAGTAGAGTTAGCTAGGCTGCGGATATATATTATTCTTGGTAATTAATAAAAGTCCATAGTTACCAAAAAAATAATTAAGGGAAGGATTTTTTATCCAACACAATTTTAACCATATGAAAAAGATGCAATGATTCTATAAGGATATTAGTAACATGGTTAACTCCCATACATGAGTTATCGATATTTAGCTTGTAGAAATTTTTGTCTGGGGGTTCCATTTAATACATTAAGGATTTTGAGGCCTTGTTTTTATTTGCTCTGGCGATAGATGTGCTGACGCGACACATTCAAGGGGAGGTGTCATGATGTATGTTATTTGCTAATGACATAGTGCTAAATGATGAGATAAGAAACGAGATTAATGCGAGGCTGGGGGTATGGAGGCAGACCCTAGAGTCTAAAGGTTTCAAGTTGAGAAGGACCAAAATAGAATACTTGAAGTGTAAGTTCAGTGACGAGACTCATGTAGCGGACGTAGATGTGAAGCTTGATACGTAAGTCATCCCGAGGAGGGGTAGTTTCAGGTATCTTGGGTCTATAATCCAAGGTAATGGGGAGATTGATAATGAGGTCTCTCACCGTATCGGTGCGGGGTGGATGAAATGGAGGCTCGCATCCGGTGTTTTGTGTGATAAGAAGGTGCCACCAAGACTTAAGGGTAAGTTCTACAGAGTAGTGGTTAGACCTACTATGTTGTATGTGGCTGAGTATTGGCCAGTCAAGAACTCCCATGTTTAGAGGATGAAAGTATACCAGAGTAAACCTAGTATTTAACAATCGATAATGAATTGAAAATATTTTTTGGAGGGTGGTAATCATGGGAAACCCTAATTATTTTATTTTCTTACATGTTTTATGGATAGACAACTAGTAATAATATCTTTGTTCCGGCACGAGATATTATCCAAGAAAAGACATTAGATTTATTTTAAAGTTTATAGAGAGTTACTCTGTTATATTTGGATAAGGTTACTATTTTTAGAGAGTTACTTTAATAGGATAAGGTTATCCAATGTCTTAAAGTTTTACCCTTTTAGAGACTTAAGGTGGTCTTCATAAACTACACTATCCGAGGCTTTTCTCCCTTTGATAAAGCTGGTTTGTGTAGGATGAATGATATTGGAAAGTAAAAGTTCTATTCTATTAGCAAAGATTTTGATGATCACTTTGTAGGCAGTATTGCATAGGCTAGTAGGTTTATATTATCGAATAGTTTCAGTATTTTGACATTTAGGAATAAGACAAATGTAGGTATCCTTCATGTCTTCCAACATATTCCTATTTGAAAAGATATCTTTGCAGAAATTGACCAATTGCTTATTAGTTTCATTCCAATAGTTTTGGTTTAAAAAAAGGGGAAAAGGTCAAATTTATCCCTCTACTTTAGTATATAGTTCACATTTATCTTCCGTTTCAGTTTGCATCCAAATATGCCCCTACCATCAACGAAGTAAACATATTCACCCCCAATCCTAACGGAGGTCAATGTAGCATGGGAACATGCGCTTAAAAATGCCAAGTGGATTTGTAACTTGCATGCCCAAGCGATGATGTACATGTGTTATTCCTGAACCTTATCTCCTAAAGGATCATTTGATACATGGAATAAGGATAATAATCTCATGATATAATTTGAGATTATATTTATCACATATTCAATTATAGACATTAGCTCATCTTGAGAGAAATTTTACAGTAAATGATGGGATTAATTATCCCTTATAGAAGGTGAGATAACTAATCTCACGGGATATTTCACCCCAAGGGATATCTCACCATTATATCAAGCGATCCTTAAATCTAAGAGGTTCGGTGCCATCTACTTCTAAGTGCGTTGTTACTATTGAATTATACTCCATCAGTTTCAATTATATGGCACTGCTCGAATTTCGAGAGTTAAACGAAATTCTTTTGACCCCAATTTTCTTATAGGCCTTTCAAAAGTATTTTGAATTATTTATTACTATGACTTATAGTAATTTTACTAGTTTTCAAATATATAAATTTTGTTTCAACTTATTTAAAGGTTTTATATATGAAATCATCATCAAAATTAAAAAGTTTGACTCTCTAAATGTAAATTGTGCTACATAAATTGGACAGATTATGTTCCCAAGAAATAGTTGGATCTATACATTTTTGACTGAATAAATAGGGAAAAGGTACGAATATACCCCTCTACTGTAAGGCCCCGTAAAACTTTGCAAAAGAAAAATAATGTTTCATGGTGTCGCACTAGGCTTACGTGTTTGAGGATTGTAGAAATTCTTTGCGGCGAGCTAGCTCATCGCGGCTCGGACTTTTTGGGTTGAACAATGCAACAGAAAGTAAAGGAAAATGTTTGACAGAAAAATGTGTTTCTGCGGTCCATTAAGTGACCGCAGAATCACTCTGCGAGCCACATAATGGCCGCAGAAGTGAGGCAGAAGAGGGCCAGTTTGAATACAATTCTGTGGTCGACTATGCGACTGAATAACTGTTCTGCGGTTCATTATGCGACCGCAAAATATATCTACGGGCTGCATATTGACCTTAGACACAAACAGATTTTTGGCAGGTTATGGTCACCAATTATGCGATCGATATCCGGTCCGCACATCGATTATGTGATCGCAAATGCGATCGCAAACCTTGTTCCGGAACTTCATTTTTTTGTTTTAAAAATTCAACCCTACTTCATTAAATACATGCTTTGGGCCATGTTTGAGCTAAAATCTGACATTTTAGAGTGAGAGAGAGTGTCCTAGAGTGAGAAGGTGTTCCTCAATAATTGTTCTTCAATTCTTGCTCAAATTTTGGAAGATTAAGAAGGGAAACTCACTAGGTCTTCATCCTAGAGGTAAGATTCTACACCCTCACCCCTAATTTAGAAATTATCTAAAAATGGGTAATTAGCAAGATAATCTTTGGACATGAGAGTTGTTTATTTTACATGCATGTGATATCAAAGAGTGTAGGAAGATTGTTGAACTAAGCATGGTAAATATTGGGTTGTGGGATGATGGAATCCTCCATAAAAGGACCTTGAAACCTTATGCACACCTAGTGTTTGATAAAATGCTCAAATGAGCTAGAACTATGATCAACTTCCTAATTTTGGTTTAATTTATTATATTTTTAAAATAGATTGAAGTTGCTAAGAATTCTGAAATATTTAGAGTGTAAGGAAGCTCAAGTGAGGTATGTTGTCTAAACTCTTCTTTAAGAATTGGAATTCCCATTATCCTTGTAAGTTCCAAGATGTTGATTACAAATCGATTATTCCGATACATTTTGTGATAAAGATATATGTTCAATTCGTGTTTCAAATGCTCTTATCATATTGCATTATAAATTGAGGATGTGTTCCAAACTATGGATTGTGTATCCACATGTTATAATTTCAAGTCGTGATTTATGTGAAGGTTATAATGCCAAGATGTGTAGAGATTGTAATTGTGATACACCTCCACTCGCATATATTGGGGTGAGGCGGCATGACCGCTTTGTGTAGCGATTATGATATTGTGGGACTGCACCTCCACCCGCATACATAGGGGTGAGGCGGTACGACCGCTTTGTGTATAGGTTTGGTATTGTTGTGGCACCATCACCCACATATATATATTGGGGTGAGGCGGCATAGCCTCTTTGTGTTGGTATTGGTATCATTGATGCATTTTCACCCGCATACATTGGGGTGAGGTGGCATAGCCGCTTTGTATAGGTTCTTGGAACTGTGGTTATACATCCACCCGCATACATTGGGGTGAGGCGGCGGGACCGCTTGAGTAGAGTTGTATTATTATACTTACACCTCCACCTGCATATATTGGGTGAGGCGGCGGGGCCACTTTATGTGAAGAAGGTTATAGAGGATCTCATCTTAAATCCTATAAATATTATTGATAATTCTTAATAAGCCTGCTCTGGTTTAAACAGTTATCTATATTATTCTATTGTCGCCCTGATTCATCATATTCATATTGTGTTTCTAAATTCTTAAATTGGTGTTTGGTTTTTATACTAGTACTATTCGACGGTACTAACGTCCCTTTTGCCGGGGGCACTGCATCTTTAAATGAATACAGGTGGTTCCATAGCAGGAAGTATTGATCAGTGATAGCAGTACGCCTTCTTCCCAGCTGACTTGGTGTCATGTATCTATTGTTCTTTGTGTAATCCGTTTGAGGTTTAGGCGGGGCCTTGTTTTCGGCATCATCATTGTACTCTTCTTTATCTATAGAGGCTCTGTAGACATAGTGTGGATTGTGTATTGGTGCTGGGAAAGACAAACTATGTTATGTTGTGGTTGTATTACTTGTCCCATTTGAGACTTTAAAAATGATGAAAACTATTGGTAATGAATTGGTATTGTAGACATGATCACATTTTTGTCTAACTAATGAAAATATGTATTATCTTCATTAGTGGATGAATTTGGGTATAAGAAAATCTAACAGGCTTGCTCGGTCGGGTTCACTCGGTTGAGCGCCGGTCGCGCTCCTCAGTTTTGGGGCATGACAAACTTGGTATCAGAGCCTAAGGTTTTAAAGTGTCCTAGGATGTCTCGGAGCCGTGTCTAGTAGAGTCCTTATTATCGGTATGTTGTCGACCACATCTATAATTAGGATACTACATGGGCATTTAGGAATAATACCCTTCTTTCATGTTCTTGATCGTGCGATAAAGCTGGTTGTAAGATTGTTTCTCCTTTAACTCCTTAGTTGCTCTAATTTTCAGTACATGACACCTAAGAAGAAGGCAAGAAATGGCCAAAGAGACAATGTCACCCCAGGAGTGGCAGTTGATCCTATATTTGATGATGCGGGTGAGCACCCGAGGGGTGAGGATATTCCCCCAATTACTACGCTACCTGATTCTACCACAGCTGATCAGACTGCATCTGTCCCTACACCTACTAAAGGTGCAACAGTTCCTCCAACTGATATTCCAATTCCACCTCTAGCTCCAGCTTCTGATTCTGGTGTGTCTGATGTTGATCTTAGGGGAGTCATACAAATGCTGACAGAGATAGTGGCTTCTCAGGCCCAGAGATCGAGTATTGGGCCTATTTCTTACAGTCATCCAGGGGAATCTGCTAGTTCCGGGGTGAATAAGTTTCTTCAGTTAGATCCTCCAGTGTTTACGGGTTCTGATCCCGAGGAGGACCCCCAGGACTTCATTGATAAGATGCACAAAACTCTCTGGGTTATGCATTATAGATACGGAGGGAGTGGAGTTGGCCTCCTACAGCCTGAAAGGGGTGGCCTATTCTTAGTTTGAGTTGTGGGAGGAATCCCGTAAGGAGGGAAGCCATCCGGCAAGGTGGGGTGAATTCACATATGCCTTTATCGATTGTTTCTTGCCTGTCGAAACTAAGGCAGCCCGTGCCATGGAGTTTGAAAGCCTGAAACAAGATAGTATGAATGTGTGGAAGTATCATATGGAGTTTACGCGCCTGTCCAAATATGCTATTCACATGTTACCTACTATGGAGGCTAGAGTGCGTCGGTTTGTACATGGCCTTAGCCCTTTGGTTATTAATGAGGCCGCTACAACTGCCTTGAATTTTGATATGAACTATGGTAAGATGGTGGCATTTGCTCAAGCCACAGAGACCCGCAAATTGAAGAATAGAATGGAGCGTCAGAGCAGCAGCAAGGCCCGGTGTGTGGGCAACTTTGGTAGTTCTTTCGGTGGTGGTAGTGGTAGGTCGGCATTCAGGGAGGTTCATTAGGACCATCCCAATCATTCGCCCAATCTTCGAAGGGTGCACAATCATTTGGACCCAGTCAGGGCAACATGGGACCCCACCAGCAGGGTCGGCCCGACTGGAGGTTTCAGTAGCGGAGGCTTCCATGCCCTAAGTGTGGGAGGATGCACTTTGGGTCCTGCTTTATGGACCTACCTATATGCTGTGGGTGCGGTATGAGGGGTCACATTTAGAGGGATTGCCGCTCGTCCTGCTGAAACATGGGTAGAGGTGCGGCACATCCAGCTAATTCTGCAGCTACTACATCTACAATACCTCCAGCTCGAGGCACCCCATCACCCACAGGGCATGGTGCAGCTAGGGGTGGTGCACAGAATTCGGGAGGACCCAACATATTTTATGCTATACGGAGGCATCGGGAATCAGAGGCTTCTCCAGATGTTGTCACAGTTATATTGTCTGTCCAATCTCATGATGTGTATGCTCTTATTGATCTCGGTTCCACTTTATCTTATATCACTCCTTATGTTGCTATGGAATTTGGGATAGAACCAGAACAGCTTCATGAGCCATTCTCTGTATCTACTCTGGTTGATGAGTCTATTTTGTCTGCGCAGGTTTATAGGGATTGTGTTGTCACGTTACATGGTTGGGATACCATGGATGATCTTATTGAATTGAGAATGGTCGATTTTGATGTGATAATGGGTATGGATTGGCTTTATTCGTGTTTTGTCATGCTTGATTGCCGAACCAGAACTGTTATGTTTGAATTTCCAAATGAGCCAGTTATTGAGTGGAAGGGTGATGATGTAGTGCCGAAGGGTAGGTTTATTCCTTACCTTAAGGCCACGAAAATGATTAACAAGGGGTGTATTTACCATTTGGTCTGGGCTACGGACACCGATGCTGAGGCACCTATGCTTGAGTCTGTGCCTGTTGTGAATGAATTTTCGGGAGTCTTTCCGGATGAACTCCTTGGGATCCCACCAGACAGGGAGATTGATTTTGGGATTGATGTGATGCCAGACACACATCCTATATCTATTCCTCCCTATAGAATGGCACCGGAAGAATTGAAGGAACTAAAGGAGCAGCTGAAAGACTTGTTAGAAAAAGGGTTTCATCCGGCCGAGTGTGTCGCCTTGGGGCGCACCGGTCCTTTTTGTAAGGAAGAAAGATGGGTCACTGAGAATGTGTATTGACTATCGGTAGCTTAATAAGGTCACAATCAAGAATAATTATCCACTTCCAAGGATAGATTACTTGTTTGACCAATTGCAAGGTGCCAGGTACTTCTCCAAGATTGATTTAAGATTCGGGTATCACCAATTGAAGTTCAGGGAGCGGGATATTCCGAAAATAACTTTCAGAACCCGATATGGGCACTTTGAATTTTTGGTGATGTCTTTTGGGCTAACAAATGTCCCAACAGCTTTCATGGATCTTATGAATCGAGTTTTTAAGTCATTCCTCGACTCTTTTGTGATAGTATTTATTGACGATATTCTTGTATATTTACGAAGTTGAGAAGACCATGTTGATCATCTCAGGGTAGTTCTGCGAACCCTACATCAGCACCAGTTATATGCAACGTTTTCAAAGTGTGAATTTTGGCTTGAATTAGTTATATTCTTGGGTCATGTAGTCTCTAGTGAGGGAATTAAGGTTGATCCTCAGAAAATTTCAGATGTGAAGAATTGGCTGAGGCCTTCAACTCCAACAGAGATTCGCAGTTTCTTAGGCTTAGCTGTATATTACAGAAAGTTTGTGGAGGGGTTTTCTACTCTTGCCTCCCCATTGACTAAATTGACACAGAAAGCAATTAAGTTCCAATGGTCAGATGCTTGTGAAAGAAGTTTCCAGGAATTGAAAGTAAGATTGACTACGACACCGGTGTTGACTCTACCAGAGGGTATAGATGGATTTGTGGTTTATTGTGATGCTTCAAGAATCGGGCTTGGATGTGTATTAATGCAACATGGAAAGGTTATAGCTTATGCTTCTAGGCAACTCAATAATCATGAAAAGAACTATCCTACACATGATTTAGAACTTGCGGCAGCAGTATTTGTATTAAAAATTTGGCATCATTATTTATATGGGGTTCATGTGGATATATTCACGGACCATAAGAGTCTTCAATATATTTTCAAGCAGAAGGAATTGAATCTGAGGCAGAGAAGATGGCTTGAGTTACTCAAAGATTACGACATTGATATCATATATCACCCGGGAAAGACCAATGTTGTGGTAGATGATCTTAGCCGAAAATCTATGGGTAGTTTGGCTCACTTAGAGGCATATCAAAAGCCATTGGCCAAGGAAGTTCACCGATTGGCTAGTTTAGGAGTTCGTCTTGCGGACTCTAGTGAAGGAGGGGTGATTGTGCAAAATAGGGTTGAATCATAACTTATTGTGGAAGTCAAGGAGAAGTAATACAACGATCCATTGTTGGAACAATTGAACGAGGGGATTCATAAACATAAGACCATGGCCTATTCTCTTAGCATGGGTGATGGTACACTAAGGTACCAAGGCGTCTATGTGTTCCAAATATAGATGATCTCCGAGAAAGAATCATGACCGAGGCTTACACTTCCAGGTATTCCATGCACCCAGATTCTACGAAGATGTATCATGATCTTAAGGAAGTCTATTGATGGAATGACATAAAAAGGAATGTGGCAGATTTTGTGGCAAGGTGTCCGAATTGTCAGCAAGTGAAGGCCGAACATCAACGGCCTGGTGGGTTGGCATAAAACATAGGAATTCCAATATGAAAGTGGGAAATGATTAATATGGATTTTGTGGTAGGATTACCACGCACCGTAAGTTTGACTCAATTTGGGTGATTGTGGATCAACTCACGAAATCATCACACTTTTTTTGGTTAAGGATACTGACACAACGGAACAGTATGCTCAATTGTATATCAAGGAAATAGTCAGGTTGCATGGCACTCCAGTTTCTATCATTTCCGATCGAGGGGCTCAGTTCACGGCAAATTTTTGGAAGAAATTTCAGCAACGTCTGGATACTCAGGTGAATCTTAGTACAGCCTTTCACTCGCAGACTGACGGACGGGAAGAGCGGACTATTCAGATGCTTGAGGATATGTTGCATGCTTGCGTTCTAGACTTAAAAGGTAGTTGGGATGATCATTTACCACTCATAGAATTTTCCTACACCAATAGCTATCACGCTAGCATTCAAATGGTATCGTTTGAGGATTTATATGGTAGGAGATGTAGATCTCCCATTGGGTGGTTTGAAATTAGGGAAGCAGAGTTGATAGGGCCAGACCTCGTGCATCAGGATATGGAAAAAGTTAAAATCATTAAGGAGAGGTTGAAACCTGCTCAGAGTCGTCAGAAATCCTATTCAGATGTTCGTCGTAGGGATTTGGAGTTCAAAGAAGATGATTGGGTATTCTTGAAAGTTTCCCCTATGAATGGTGTAATGATATTTGGTAAGAAAGGGAAATTGAGTCCGATGTATGTCGGACCATACAAAATCATTCAGAGGATCGATGAGGTGGCGTACAAGCTTGAGCTACCACCTGAGATGCCATTAGTACACCTGATGTTTCATGTGTCTATGTTAAAGAAAGTAGTTAGAGATATGACACTCATTGTCCTGGTTGAGACTATTGAGGTAAATGAGAAATTGACTTACGAAGAGATTCTAGTTTCTATTATTGATCGGCAAGTCTGAAAATTGAGAAATAAAGAAATTGCCTCTGTAAAAGTGTTGTGGCGAAACCAGCAGATTGAAGAGGCTACTTGGGAGGCCGAGGAAGAAATAAAGAAAAAGTATCCTTATGTATTTGAATAACCATGTAATTATATGTTGCGCCGTATGAAAATGCTAAGAGATACTTTCTATGAATTATGTATGATTTGTACTTTTGATGTTAAGGGTATTCCTTTCTGGTAATATATCACTTGTGAGGTCACAATTGGTGTTGTTTTGTATTATGTTATGTCGTTGGATTATGTATATGCTGTTAGGATGTGTTTCTGGGGCTCTCTGACAGGTGGATAGGCCTAGTTACAAGGAAAACTCTAGCGAAATATTTTGAAATTTAGGGAGTTAGTCAGATTTGGGGATGCTGGTGTGAGCTTCTTGCTTGTTGATTTCATGGGTGGTTGTCAGTTTCTTCATGTTTCTTGTATCTTGGAAAGCGTCGTGGAGGTCCAGAATGAGGTTTTATTCAATGTGAAGCATATTTTCGGCATCCAGATTGTTATTGGGAAGCTATGGTGTTCAGAAGATATTACTACATGTACTTGAGTAGTTTGGGTGATGAGGAATCACCCCCGGGTGTATGTATGGTGAAGTCATGTAGTGATTTGATAGCTTTGGAACGACTCCTGGCATGTTCGAGGACGAACGTATGTTTATGTGAGGGAGGATGTAATGACCCGACTGGTCGTTTTGAGCAATTGCGTCCGGTTTGGCAGTTTGAGGTCACGAGTAGCTTCACATTGTGTATTGTTATTTCGTTTGACCACAAATTAACTTTATTAATATCATGTTCGAATTGCGATTTCGAGAGTTGGAATAGCTTCGTTATGTCATCTGGGACTTACACGCAAAATTTGAGGTTATCCGGATTGATTTGACATATTGCGGTGCGAATTATAGAATTGAAACTTTCATATATTTATTAAGTTCGAATCGAGATGTGATTTGTAGTTTTGACGTTGTTTGACGTGATTTGAGACCTCGAGTAGGTCCTTGTTATATTGCGGGACTTATTGGTATATTCGGACGGGTTCCGGGTGGCTCGGATAAGTTTCAAACGAATTTCTGATCACTTTTCATGCTTGGGTAGTTCTGGTTCTGGAGCATCGCATCTGCGACATTTTGGAGCGCACGTGCGAATCCGCTTCTGCGCAAGCTGTGTCGCTTCTGCGACTTGAGGCCAGGAATGGAAGCTTTGCTTCAGCGAAGGTTGGAGCACAGGGGCGATGGCTGTTTCTGCGGTTCAAGGATCCCAAATGCGCAAATGGCCGCTTTTGCGGTTCGTGTAGCGCTTCTGCGCAGTCGCACCTGCGACTTAAATTTCCGCAGGTGCGGAAACTGGCATGGTAATCTTTCTTCACAGAAGCGAGATTTTTCTCTCAAAAGCGACCGCAGGTGCGAAATAAATTTTCGCAAATGCGACAGGACCTAAGCAGAATGCTTAATTTTGGGGGTTTGATATTTTTGGTTAATTATTGAGTTTTGAGCTCGGTTTGTGGGCGATATCAGAGGGGTTCTTTAAGAGTTTTAGTTGGGTAAGTATTCTTTATCCGAAACTTGTTATATTTATTGATTTCATACTTAATTACATCATTAATTAGTGAATTGAATGGAAACAAACGAGATTGTTGTAAAATATTCAAACAATAAAAATTTAGGATTTGAAGGGCGATTTGATATCGAAATTCGATAATCTTTGTATGGTTGAACTCGTATCGAAATGGGTATTTGATTTCGTGAGTTTTGTCGGGTTTCGAGATATGGTCTTGGAGTTGACTTTATGGATTTTAATTTGGAAATATAACATCTTTATATGGAATTGATTCCTATAACTTGAGTTGAGTATATTGAATTGTTTGTGACTAGATTCGAGGCATTCAGATACCAATTCGCGAGGAAAGGGCTTCTTGGAAATATGGGTTAATTGCGAAGTTCGGTAAATGTTGGGTCTAACCTTGACTTGAGGGAATAGGGACCCTTGAATTATGTGTTATGCGAATTTCATATGTAACGGCGTATATGTGAGTTGAGGAGGGTATATACGCTGTCAAATTTCTTGTTAGCATGCTTCCCCGTATTTGATTTATTTGCTGTATTTTCAGATTTAACTGTTATTTTACTTATTGCCCTTATCTTCCTTGCTTGATATTATGCCTTAACTACTACATGCTTAATTGGCCTTCATGTTATAATTGCTACTTGACATTTTAGCATTTTCTTGTATTAAATTGTCCATCCCTTCCCCGATTCCACACTTATTTGTTACTTGTACTTATTTGTTTCCCTCGTACAACGGAACTGTCGTATGCCTTGTTGCCCTATGATTTTGTATTAGTCGTTTCCCTAATTGAAGTAGTTTCACTTATAAGTATTGTTAATCTATATTGTTTGGAGAGCTAGTTGCACACCACAATCGAAATAGAAAGGAAATGATTTGAAAAGGGTTGAATAAGGATGATATATGATATTGACGATGATTATATGGAGGTGTCAGGTTGCGCGCCGCATCATAATTGTTTAAAGTTTATATATTGTGGGATCGGGTTGTGCGCCGCAATATAATTATTTAAAGTTTACATTGTGGGATCAGGTTTTCCGCCGCAATAAAATTATTTAAAGTTAACATTGTGGGATGAGGTTGCCCGCTGCAACCGAATGGTTAAAGTATTAATTGATTGAGACTGGTGTAATGGCCTCGATTGTTGAGATGAGTCAAATGACTGATTATTCAAAGTTATTTGCTGGCTGATTTGAGCTTTGTTGATATGAGTTATTTGTCTTACCACTATTTCTATTTTTTTTCTTTTATTATTATTGCTGCGTACAGCTTAATGTAAGCGACATGCCTTAGCCTCGTCACTACTTCGTCGAGGTTAGGCTCAACACTTACAGAGTACATGGGGTCGATTGTATTGATACTACACTCTGCACTTCTTGTACATATACTAGAGTTGGTCCCAACGGCATACCATAGACTTGCTTGGATTCAGCTACCCAGAGGACACTTTAGGTATAGTTGTACAACGTCCGCAGTTCTGAAGTCCCCTTATACTATATCATAGTCGTATATTTTCTTTCATACAACTTTACCTTTATTTAGACATTTATATGTATTATTTTAATAGCTCATGCACTTGTGACACTATATTCAGGGATGTATTTAGATAAATCAGTTGTTATGGTTTTCCGCACTTTATTTCAGTTTCATCACAGTTATTTCAGCAATTGGCATCCGTTTAATTTGATTTGTTTGAAAATGGTTAAGATTATTCTAACGTTGTCTTGTTTAGCAAGTGAAATGTTAGGCTCCATCGCGATCCCAAGGGTGGAATTCCGGGTCGTGACAGTTGGTATTAGAGCACTAGGTTGTCCAGGTCCATGAGGCATGATCAAGCTTAATAGAGTCTGAAGGTTCGGTACAGAGACGTATGTACTTATCTTACAGAGGCTATGGAGTTTAGGGAAAATATAACTTCTTTCTTACTCTATCGTGCGGTTTTATTCTATCATCAATGATTGAATCATTCTATTTTTGTTCTCTCCCAGATGGAGAGAACACACTACATTTACCTCCGGACAGGAGCCAAAGCCCCCTGTGGCAGCTACGACTAGGGGTAGAGGCTGAGGTTGCGCCAAAGGCCGAGGCAGAGGCAGAGGAAGATCTCAGCCTAGAGCTCGAGCGGCAACACCCGTAGTGGAGCCTCAAGTGGATCTTGAGGATAAGGTTCTAGTTGAGACTGTACCCATCGGACCAACTCATTTTCTGGAAGGGTTCCTAGCCACTCCAATGCTGCAGGACGCTCTAGTCCATTTGATGGGCCTTATGGAAAGCGTGACCCATACCAGTATGTTTCTAGTGGTACCTGCCATCTCACAGGCTGGGCGAGGAGCACAGACTCCCACTACTCTTGATCTGGAGCAGATAGCTCCCCAGTATCAGGCTCCAGCAGTGCAGCCACTTGGGGTAATTCAGCCGGTTGTTACGGCACAGGCCGGTGATAGGCCCACTTTCTAAGGCTATGTTAAGGTTGGATAAGTTCACCAAGTTATTTCCTATTCATTTCAGTGGCGCATCTTTTGAGGACCCACGAGATTATCTAGACCGCTGCTATAAGGTACTACGGAATATAAGTACAGTTGAGACCAATCTGGTTGATTTTGTAGCATTTCAGCTGACTGGTTTTGCCCAGAGGTGGTGGAGATATTATATGTTGACTACACCAGTTAGTTCACCTGCACTTACCTGGGATCAATTCTCACAAATATTTCTAGAGAAGTTCATCCCTATTATGCGCCAGTGCGCTTCCTCAATGAGCGAGACTATCCAGATCTATGGATCTCATCTCCCCAGCATCAAAGCGAGACTCTATCCAAATCTGCCACTCCTTGGTGGGACGGAGGTCCTATGGTAGGTAATAGTAGGCACAGGTATGTTGACCGAAGGGGACCAACGCTTCTACTCCTCCACCGAGGAGCCGTTCTTGCGAGAAGCAAGGGATGTCATGAGTAGTGTCTTTTTGCATCCATGGCTAAATGGTTAAAGCACCTTTCCTAGTAAAGGGGAAAATTAGTAGGTTTGATTCCTACTAAGTGAGTGTTCATAGGAACTGTTATAGTCCGAATACTTATAAGGTAGGGTCGATGCCCGCCTCCCCCCAAATTGTATTGCATCAAATAGATGCAAGGTTGGATGAATTACTATGTCCTTGAATGGACTGATTGTGTTCCCTACAGGGAGAGCATTAGAGGAAATATGAGTGGACATCTATATGAGCAGGCGCTGAAGGAGAAAGGTCTCTTCTTTCCTTTCTATTTATTTACTGATCTGAATCTTAGCACTTGTTTTCTTATTGATTCCCAGGGCGGTGGCATATATAAAAATGCAACATCCTTTGCCCCATACTTTGAGATGCTCATCCCCGCTGATCAAGGAGCGAGGCTGCTCGTGATAGGAAATGCTTTTAGCCGCTATCGACCAAGTAGGAGGCGACAACTAAAGAGGTAGTGAGACTGACTAGGTGGAAAACAAGCTTAAGATGGTTGTACTTTTAAGTACGTTCAATTCACACAGGCGTGCATGCTTCACATGTTTTTTACTTTCTTCTTGCTCACAAAATTCTGTGGTTAATCAGATTTGAAAATCGGTTGTTCTTGTTTGGACAAGAATCAATAGAATAACTAATAGCATAAAAATTTAAAATAGGTTCCTGTTCCGCTTCCAAAATCATTCGTCTTTACCCAAGTGATAACTACAGATGACTCTCATGTCTTCACCGATTCACAGAAATGTCGACCGGAATTCGAGAACGGTCCATCCCACCATAAGGGATCTCTCTTACCACTACCTACTAGTGGATTGATTTAGGGAAGGAAAGAAATGCAGATATTGCAATTCTTCCCCCTCCTAGCCCCACAAGGTTCCAAGACGGAGCTTAACCTGAGTCTCGGTTAAGAACGACGATGATATACATTTCACATGGTGCACGATTCCATGGATAGTGTCATTCGTCTTCTATCTTCGCGCTTTCTAAAAACCACCACAGCCTTCCACGCAAGTTGTAGTACCCCCGAAAATCTTTTCAAACCTTAGTCAGGGCTACTTGAAGATCCTTTCATCTCTGCTTTCTGTACTCGATTCAGTGATGACACTGACAGTATTATCCCATTTTCTTTCCTTATGGCATGATGCTTAGTTTCCTTCTAACTGTTACTTTGAGAGAGGAGTACCGTAGGGTGTTCGAGCAACTTCAGTAGGGTAGTATGATCGTCACCCAGTATAAGACTCGATTTGTAGACCTTTCTCGCCATGCCACCATCTTGCTTCCTACTAAGAGGAAGATAGTAAGGAGATCTATTGATGGACTCACTTACACTATCAGGCTTCAGATGGCCAAGGAGACTGGGAGTGATATTTCCTTCCAGACGGCCATATATGTTTCTAGACGGATCAAGTTAGTTCGTGCTTAGTAGAGGGGGCCGGTGTCAGATAAGAGGCCTTGTCATTTCGGTGGGTTCAGTGGTGCCTTATATGGAGGCATGAGTTCTTTTGGTAGAGTTCAACCTCCTTGGCCATTTCAGTCAGCTCTTTAAGAAGCCCACGGTGCTTCTACTAGTCATGGTTCTTACAGACCTCATCTTGAATAGCTTGCATGCAGGCATATTTAACTCCTATCAGTGCACCACCACTCCAAAGTCACTGCATCGACTATTTGGACCGTCAAGGTCAGTCCTCATTTTAGCAGTCGAGGGTGTGCTTTGAGTGTTAGGGGAATAGATCACATCACAAGGCATCGTCCTAGAATGTTGAGCAGCAAGTCTCAGTAGGGTTCTCATGCCATTATATCGGCACCGATTTCTCTACCGCCTGCGTGACCAACTAGAGGTAGGGGTCAGACAACTAGAGGTAGCGGTCATACCATTAGAGGTGGAGTCCAGCCAGCTAGAGGCCGTCCCAAGGATATAGTTCAGAGTGGAGGGGCCCAGCCCCGATTTTATGCTGTTCCAGCTTGGCTTGAGGCCGAGTTATCTGACGCCATGATCACATGTATTGTTCCAGTTTGCTATATAGATGCTTCAGTTCTATTTGATTCGAGATCTACTTATTCCTATGTGTCCTCCTATTTTGCTTCATATATGGTTGTGCCTCACGATTATTTGGGCGATCATGTGCGTGTGTCCACGCCGGTGGGATATTCTAATATTGTAGATCATGTATATTGTTCGTGTGTAGTTACTATTGGGATTACTAATAGTAGTCTTGAGACAAGCGTAGATATTCTACTTCTTGATATGGTAGATTTTGATGTTATCTTGGGTATGGATTGGCTGTCACCTTATCATGCTATACTGGATTGTCATTATAAGATGGTGACCTTAGACATGATGGGGTTGCATCCGTTGGAGTGGAAATGGACTTATGGCCATTTTACCAGCATGTTTATCTCTTATGTGTAGGCTCGGCATATGGCCGAGAAGGGTTGTCTAGCTTATTTGGCTCATATTCGTGATTCTAGTGCGGAGGTTCCTTCCATGGATTCAATACCAATTGTTCGTGAGTTTTTAGAGGTATTTCCTGTAGATCTGCTGAGGATGCCACCCGACAGAGATATTGATTTCTGTATTGATTTGTCCTTGGGAACTCAGCCCATTTCTATTCCACCATACCGTATGGCCCCACCAAAGTTGAAAGAATTGAAGGAGCAGTTACAAGATCTCTTGATAAGGGCTTCATTAGACCTAGTGTCTCACCCTGGGGTGCGCCCGTGTTGTCTGTAAAGAAGAAAGATGGATGTGTATGACAATGTGTATAGATTATCGGCAACTGAACAAGGTCACTATCAAAAACAAGTATCAGTTGCCAAGGATTGATGACTTATTCGATCAGCTTTAGAGTGCCACGATGGTTTGAAGATTGATTTGAGGTCTGGATACCATCAGTTGAAGATTAGGGCATCTGATGTCCCTAAGACAGCTTCACGGACTCAGTATGGGCATTATGAGTTCCTAGTGATGTCATTTGGGCAGACAAATGCCCCAGCAACCTTTATGGATTTGATGAACCGGGTGTTCAATACCTATTTGGATTCTTTTGTGGTGGTATTCATTGATGATATCTTGATCTATTCCCGTAGTCGAGAAGAGCACGAGCAACATCTTCGAATTGTACTCCAGACCTTGAGAGATAGCCAATTGTATGCCAAGTTTTCAATTTGTGAGTTTTGGCTAGATTCAATTGCCTTTTTGGGGCAAGTCTTATCGGTAGAGGGCATAAAGGTGGATCCTAAGAAGATTGAGGTAGTTCAGAATTGGCCTAGACCTACTTCAGCTACAGAGATCCGGAGTTTCTTGGGTTTGGCAGGTTATTATCGCCGGTTCGTGGAGGAATTTTCATCCATAGCTACCCCATTGACCAGATTGACCCAGAAGGGTGCCCCATTCAGATGGTCAGATGGGTGTGAGTTGAGCTTTGGAAAGCTCAAGACTGCTTTGACTACAACGAAAGTGTTAGTGTTGCCCGTAGGTTCAGAATCTTACATGGTGTATTATGATGCATCTCGTATTGGGCTCGGTGCAGTATTGATGCATAATGGCAGGGTTATTGCATATGCGTCGCGACAATTAAAGGTTCATGAGAAGAATTAACATGTGCATAACTTAGAGTTAGCAGCCATGGTTCATGCGCTGAAGATTTGGAGGCACTATCTTTACGGCGTGTCGTGAGAGGTATTCATGGATCATCGGAGTCTGCAATATGTTTTCAAACAAAAGGATCTCAATTTGAGGTAGAAGAGGTGGTTGGAGCTGTTGAAAGACTATGATATTACTATTTTGTATCATCCCGGGAAGGCCAATGTGGTGGCCGATGCGTTGAGTAGAAAGACTATGAGTATGGGCAGCCTTGCATATATTCTAGTTGGCGAGAGGCCACTTGTTGCAGATATTCAGGATTTGGCCAATCAGTTTGTGAGGTTAGATATTTTAGAGCCTAGTTGTGTATTAGCTTGCACAGTTTCTCGGTCTTCCTTGTATGAGCGCATCAAAAAGCATAAGTATGATGATCTTTATTTTCTTGTCCTTAAGGACACGGTGCACCACGGTGGTGCCAAGAAAGTTACTATTTGAGATGACAAGGTTTTGAGGATGCATGGATGTATTTGCGTGCCCAATGTGGTGGACTTCGTGAGATGATTCTTGAGAAGGAGCACAGTTCCCGGTATTCTATTCATCCGGGTACCGCCAAGATGTATCAAAATTTGTGAAAACATTATTGGTAGAGGAGAATGGAGAAGGATATAGTTGGATATTTAGCTCGGTGTCTAAATTTCCAACAGGTAAAATACGAGCATCAAAGGCTCAGTGGTTTTCTTTAGAAGTTAGAGATTCCTGAGTGGAAGTGGGAGCGCATTACTATGAATTTTGTTGTTGGACTCCTACGGATTCAGAAGAACTTTGATGCGGTATTGGTCATTGTGGACAGGTTGACCAAGTCAGCACATTTCATTCTAGTAGCAGTTATATATTCTTTAGAGCGGTTAGCTAAGACCTACATCCGCGAGATTGTCCGTCTTCACGGTGTACCCGTGTTTATCATTTCTGATCGAGGTACGTAGTTCATCTCTCACTTTTGGAGAGCCGTACAATATGAGTTGGGTACATAAGTTGAGTCGAGTACAGCATTTCATGCCCGGACAAACGGACAATCCGAGCGCACTATTCAGATATTGGAGGATATTCTTCGCGCTTGTGTTATGAATTTCGGAGGTTCATGGGATTAATTCTTGCCGCTTGCGGAGTTTGCCTACAATAATAGCTACCGATTGAGCATTCAAATGGCACCATGTGAGGCATTATAGGGAGGCCGTGCCATTCGCCAGTTGGTTGGTTTGAGGCGGGAGAGGTTTAGTTGTTGGGTACATATTTGGTACAAGATCCCTTGGATAAGGTCAAAATGTTTCAGGATCGACTTCGCACAACTCAGTCCAGGCAGAAGAGTTATGCCGACCGTAAAGTCCATGATGTTGCATTCATGGCCAGATAGAGGGTATTGCTCCGGGTTTCACCTATGAAGGGTGTGATGAGGTTCGTAAAGAAGGACAAGTTGAGCCCTAGGTATTTCGGACCCTTTGCGATTCTTGATAGATTGGGTGAGGTGGCTAACAAGCTCGCATTGCCACCTAGTTTATCAGCAGTCCATCTTGTGTTCCATGTGTCCATGCTCCGGAAGTATCACGATGATCCGTCCCATGTGTTAGATTTCAGCTCAGTCCAATTGGACAATGATTTGACTTATGAGGAGGAGCCGGTAGCTATTCTAGTCCGGCATGTCCGACAGTTGAGGTCTAGGAGTTATCCTTCAGTTCAAGTGCAATGGAGAGGTCAGCCGATTGAGGCAGCTACTTGGAATTCTAAGTCGGACATGCGAAGTAGATATCCACACCTTTTTACCAGTCCTGGTACTTTTCTATTTTCGTTCGAGGATGAACATTTGTTTTAGAGATGAAGAATGTGATGAGCCAATAGGTCATCTTTAAGTTTAATCTTCATTTATGTATTTTCGAGACCTCGAATAGCTCCATCCAGCCTCCCTCGATTTGTGTGTGCAATCCGTGTCTTAATCCGGGAGGTTTTTATGCAAAAAATTAATAAAATGTGAAATCATGCTGTAAACTCATTTTAGATGACTTCCGTCAACTGTTTGAGCAAACAGACCCAAATCAGTGTTCTGATGGTCCCGATGGGTCTATATCGTGATTTGGGACTTGGGTGTATACGCGGAAAGGCATTCAGATGTCCCTAGCCTGAATTATCGCCAGTTTTGGAAAAATAGAAATTTAAAGGTTTAAAGAATTTTTAAGTTTGACCACAAATTGACTTTATTCATATCAGGCTCAGATTGCGATTCCGAGAGTTGGAATAGCTCTGTTATGTTATTCGGGACTTACATGCAAAATTTGAGGTTTTTTCGGACTGATGTAACATTTTTTGTTTTGCAAATTATACTACTGGGCGGTCTGCCAGTAGCTAATATATTAATAATAAAAGAAAAACAAAACCACAAAGGAAGAGTACAAGTAAGGGGGAAAAAGCTACGGTAGTGATCTCCAAACACATACTGAGCTAGACTTTACCTTACAATTCATATTGAGGTATGAACAACCTCATCTTTTAACAAGCATGTAAAAAATAAGAATTCGAAAGAAGTAAGTACTCTATGATCATCATATAGTTTATAACATATTCTATGATGATATTACATATCATAATGCTTAGAAAATGATAAAATAAAACAAGGTAGAAATTGGATACTTGTCCCTCATTCATGATACTTGTGAGTTCTTCAAATGGTAGCTCCTTAAAATCCTCTTCGGCTATCTTCAATACAACTTCAAAATTCCTCATTTCTTCTTCGATTGATTGGACTTTGTAGATGTGGTCGAGGCTGCCCCTTTTCGTTTTTCTTCTCTCATTGGGAGTATCCTAAGTGTTACTCCTTCATTCACTTTACTATCCCAACTATTCTCCCTTGTGTGTGTCTTGTTCTTTTTTCCACTATGCGTAGGAGATAAATCTCCACATCTATCCGCCTCATCTCGGCAATAATCAAGAAAATTTTATTCCTCGCCTTCTTCCCAAATTTCAACATGTAAGTTGTTCTCTAGTTGTTTAATAGCACATTTATGTGAAATTATATCTAATGGTTCATGCCTCTTCAGAACCTTGACTTGAGGGAATATGGACCCTTGAATTATAGAATTTAAAATTTTGAAAATTCATTAAGTTCGAATCGAGGTGTGATTTGTAGTTTTGACGCTCTTTGATATGATTTGAGACCTCGAGTAGGTCTGTGATATGTTACGGGACTTATTGGTATATTCAGACGGGGTACGGGATGGCTTGAATGAGTTTCAGACGAATTTCAGATCATTTTTCATGCTTGCGCAGTTCTGGTTCTGATGCTTCACACCTGCGACATTTTGGAGCACAGGTGCAACTCCGCTTCAGCTCGAGCTATGTCGCTTTTGTGACTTCAGGTTAGGAATGGAATCTTCGCTGCTACGAATCTTGGAGTGCAGGTGCAATGGCCGCTTCTACGGTTCAAGGATCGCAAATGCGCAAATGGCCGCTTCTGCAATTCTTGTAGCTCTTCTGCGCAGTCGTAGCTGCGACTTAAATTTCCGCAGGTGCGGAATCTATCCTGGTAAGCTTTCTACATAGATACGAGATTTTTCTCGCAAAAGCGAGACTGCAGTTGCGAAATAACAACAACAACAATAACAACAACCCAGTATAATCCCACTAGTGGGGTCTGGGGAGGGTAGTGTGTAAATTGTGAAAAATGCAAAAGGACCTCGGCAGAATGTTTAAGTTCGTGGGTTTGGTATTTTTGGTTTATTTTTGAGTTTTGAGTTCGGGTTATGGGCAATTTCAGCGGGTATCTTCACGAGTTTTAGTTGGGTAAGTATTCCATATCAGAAATTAGTTATATTTCATACATATTTACATAATTAATTAGTGAATTGATTGGAAGAAATATGAAATTTTTGTAAAATCTTTCAAAAATCGAAAAATGAGGATTCGAAGGGTGATTTGGTATCACAATTCAATAATTTTTGTATGGATGGACTCGTATCGGAACAGGTGTTCAGATTTCATGAATTTTGTGTAGTTCCGAGAAGTGGGCCCACGTTGACCTTTGAGTTGACTTTTCGGATTTTAGATTGGAAACTTAGCAATTTCATATGGAATTGATTCTTATAGCTTGAGTTGAGTATATTGAATTGTTTGTGACTAGATTCGAGGCATTCAGACACCAATTCGTAAGGCAAGGGATTATTGGAGTTTTGAGTTGACTGCGAAGTGAGGTAAGTGTTGGGTCTAACCTTGACTTGAGGGAATATGGACCCTTGAATTATGTGTTAAATGAATTTCATATTAGCGGCGAATACGCGAGGCGACTAGTGTATATACGCCGTCGAATTTCCTGTTTCCATGCTTCCCCGTATTCGATTTATTTTCTTTATTTCCGGATTTAGATGTTATTTTACTTGTTGCCCTTATCTTCCTTGATTTATATTATGCTTTAATTGCTACATGCTTATTTGTCCGTCATGTTAAAATTGCTACTTGACATTTTAGCATTTTCTTGTATTAATTGTCCATCCCTTCCCCGATTCCACACTTATGTTTTACTTGTCCTTATTGGTTTCCTTCGTACAGAGGAACTGTCGTATGCCTTGTTGCCCTACGGTTTTGTATTAATTTATACCCTCATTGAAGTAGTTGCACTTATAAGTATTATTAATCTATATTGTAGGGGAGCGCGTTGCACGCCGCAATAGAAATTGAAAGGAAACAAATTGATAATAGTGGAATAAGGATGAATTATGATATTGACAGATGATTATTTGGAGGGCCGGGTTGCGCGCCGCAAGGGTGATTTTTTAAGTATATATTGTGGGATCGGGTTGCGTGCCCAAACAAAATTATTTAAAGTTTACATTGTGGGACTGGGTTGCATGCCGCAACAGAATTGTAAAAGTAATAATTGATTGAGGTTGCCGAAATGACCTCGACTGTTGAGATGAGTCATATGACCGATTATTCAGAGTTATCTGCTAGCTGATTTGAGCTTTGTTGATATGGGTTATCTTTCTTACCTCTATTCTTGTTTTTTTTTTTCTGTTATTATTATTACTGCGTACAGGATAATGTAAGCGACCTGCCTTAGCCTCGTCACTATTTCATCGAGGTTAGGCTCGACACTTACAAAGTACATGGGGTCGGTTTTACTCATACTACACTCCTGCAGTTTTGAAGTCTCCTTCTACTTTATCTTAGATGTATATTTTTTTTCAGACAACTTTAATTTCATTGAAAGATTTATCTGTGTTATTCTAGTTGCATGTGCACTTGTGACACCAGATTCAGGGATTTATTTAGATAATTCACTTGTTATGGTTTTTCACACTTTATTTCAGTTTCATCATAGTTATTTCAGTAATTGGCATCCGTTTAATTTGATTTGTTTAAAAATGGTTAAGCTTATTCTAACTGTCACGACCCAATTTCCCATCCGTTTGGGTATCGGGATGGCACTTAGTCTTAGGGACTATGTAAGCCTAACATTAATTAAAATAACAATATTATTTAAATAACATCTAACAATTTGAAATAGAAATCCCTTAAAATTTACAATTCCCAAAATCGGTAGTACAAGTCATAAGCTCTACAGAGTATTTGCTAGAAAACTTCTAAATACAACTGTCCCAAAATAAGATTAAATAGTGCAAAACAAAAACTTGAAGGCGACTCCGAAGCCTGCGAATGTAGCGATAGGTTTAGCTTGAGTCTCCACAGCAACGACCCATACAACTACTAATGAACAAATACCTGGATCTGCATAACAATGTGCAGAAGTGTAGAATGAGCACACCACAGCGGTGTCCAGTAAGTATCAAGACTAACCTCAGTGGAGTAGTGACGAGGAACAGTCAAGACACCCACTGGTCTCATAAACTGAACACGTATAAGTATATGAACAACAGAAATATGATATCTACATAAAGACTATTCAATGTCGCTCACAATACAATAATGGCAATAAGAAAGGAAAAAACAAGTATCGGTGGAATACCATAAATATGACATCAGAAAAATGAATGGAACACAACCTCAATTCGGAATCACAAATACACCAAGGACAAATAATAACTCAATAACTACAGCCGCATTTACATCAGGTTTTCAGTCAACAAACTCCACGAGGTACTGAACCTTGGGCAAATCACAACTCAGGGGTGTCAATACCTGAACCCTAACTCTTGGCATCTTGTGCCCTCATAAATCCTCATAACCGCACTGACGACTCATGTGCCAATAGAGTCATTCTTATGTAGAAGGAAATTAAACAAGGGTGAGCATCAAGGGCTTCATTAGACAAGGGTAAGTAACCCCCCCCCCCCCCTATATATATATATACACATACATATATATATATATATATATATATATATATATATATACATATATATATATATATACATATATATATATATATAGACACACACACACACACACACACATATATATATATATATATATCCTGCCCTGTCACGCCGCATATGAAAATATCAATAGTAACAATAGCACGGCAGAAACCTCGTGCAACCCTATAACAACTACCACACGACAGACACCTCATGCATCACAATAATCACAACTGCACGGCAGAAACCTCGTGCATCACAATAACAACAACAACAAATACAATAATACAAGGATATGACAAATACGTCAACTCAAAAATAACAAAACTCCAGGAACATAGGAACTAATTCACAAGGAGTAGCAACAATAGAGAATGCTAGTCATAATAAGATCAGCTTAACAAGAAAGGAAAATATCATGTAACCCGGTCCAAAATGTAGTTCGACAACGAGGGAGCTAACGCAAGGCAAATAATTCTAAATAAGGACAAGTCACTAACATATAGGATATCTAACTTCTTTTAAGGTTGGGCAATTAAGAAAGAGGTACAACAACTTCAATTAATGATAAGCCATATAGGGGTAATCGTTTCCTCAATTAAGGATGAAGAATTACAGAAAAGGATAATTATAACTTCAAATAAGGATAAGCAGTCAGGGAAAAGGACAACATAACGATAGAAGAGATAATAATTTTAGTTAAGGCATATATGAATCAAATGAACAACAAGAGTGGATCATGAAGCAATTAATTCCAATTAAAGTAGGTAGAAGTGCAACCGGAATTTAAGAAACATAATCATAATGAGAACAACTGCACATACAGTGAATACAAGGACCTATGACTCCCGAAAAGGCCAATTTTCACAAAAAGGTTCGGGCACGTACTCGTCACCAAACGTACACAGACTACAATTAGCATAGAAGACTTAAATCCTAGGTGGTAGTTTCCCCCACACGAAGTTAGGCAAGATACTTACCTCAACGAAGACAGAGCGATACTCAAAAATGAACTTCTCAGGTGAAATGACCTTCGGGCGGCTCACATCTAATCAAAATAACTTCAAAGCACAAATAAAACTCACAAGAGATTATTTCGGATCATAAAGCCTCAATCTTTACCAAAGTCTAAAAATCTACCCAAAAGTCGACCCTCGGGCCGCACCTTGGAACCCGACAAATTTCACAAACCCAAACACGCATTCCGATACGAGTTTGACCATACTAAAATCATCAAATTTCGATAACATTTCGTCCCTCAAATCATGATGTTTTTCATTTTGAAAAGTTTCTTCAAAAATCACTATTTTCCTCAACTCAAAACACAAATTAAATGATAAAAATAAAGATACAATCATGGAATATATTATATTCTAGGTGAAGAACACTTACCCAATCGATTTGCTTGAAAAACCCTCAAAGAAGCTCCCAAAACCGAGGTCTAAAACTCAAAATATGGTGACAATGGCCAAACCCTCAATTATAATCTTTTGCCCAGGCGTGACCACACCTACGACATAATTAGCCGCATCTGCGCAATTACAGGTGCGCACGTCCAAACCGCACCTGCGTTTCTTCTCGCTTCTGCGCATAAAAATCCGCTTCTGTGGAGCCGCTGATGTGCACAATTTCTCTGCATCTGCGGAGGCTTCCAAGTTCAACTCTTCTCGCACCTGCGCCCAAGGTATGCATGTGCGATTATACTAGAACTCAGGCCTCTTCACTACCACGAAAACCTTCCGAAACTCGTCTGAAACACACCTCAGGCCCCCGGGACCCCGTCCAACCATACAACCAAGTTCCATAAGCTAATATGGACTCACTCGAGGTCTCAAATCATATCAAACAACGACGAAATTATGAATTGCACCATGAATTAAACGTATGAACTTTCAAATCTTCCAACTTCTAAAACCCGCCCCAAAACCTATCAAACCAACCCGCAATGACGTCAAATTTTGCAGGCAAGTCCCAAATAACATAACGGAGATGTTCCAACTCCTGGAATCGCATTCTCACCCCTGTATCACCAATGTCAACTATTGGTCACACCACTCAACCTTCAAAACATTAACTTTTTGAACTTTTGCCGAAATGCTCCAAATTACCCTACGGACCTCCAAATCCAAATCCGGACTCACGCCTAACTCCAAAAGCACCATATGAAACTGTTGAAATCATCCAAAAACCATTTCGGAGCCGTTTACACAAAAGTCAAAATTTCGGTCAACTCTTACCGCTTAAGCTTCCAATAAATGAATCCTTCTTCCGATTTGACTCTGAATAATTCGATAACTGAATTTTGACCACGCACGCAAGTCAATACTCATAATACAAAGCTACTCAGGTCCTTGGACCGCCGAACAGGACTTAAATTCTTAAAACGGCCGGCCAGGTCGTTACCTCCTTCCCCTTTTAAACAAACATTTGTCCTCAAACGTGCCAAGAATCGCCTCAATGTCTTCAAATCACTGAATGCACATATATAGAATACACCCGCAGGTGACCCCGCATCACCCCAATCCATATAAGCCTGACAATACCATCCCAACTGTAATTTATCCTTTCTATCAACACCAATAAGCCTTAGAGTAAAACATTCTCACCTTCCATTTATCTTCAAAAGACCCTATTCTAAATCCATAACCGGTATCAATCTCAACCAGCAGTAACAACTCATGCCTACACCCACAACGTATGATACACAACACATAGGCCTATAATAACATTTATGATCACAATAGCTGCCCATAATCAAAACCAGCACCGACAATTAGCCTCATATCCGTTAGAGACATGTTTCAAACCTCCACAACACTCACAATGATGCAAGAAACATGAAGACCTCATAACGATATGCCCGAAACAACCAGTCACAACTGACACCACCGGGCACACACCCCGCAAGCTAAACCTCAAGAAGCATATAACGCAAATGACTGAACATGTAAAGAAAAACACATAAGAGAAATATCAAACAAGCTCGAAAGGCACAAATATCTATCAAGACCATCCTACAAATCAATTTAAAGGAAAAAATAAAGTATATGAACAAATCACAAGGATCTCATCTTGGTATAACTCTCCACCGCGGCACGCAGCCCGGCTCAAACATATTAAATCACATGGAAATCGTGAGGGTCTCACCCTCAACTCTGAATCACAAGCCGAATACACATCATACCAATTGAAATCTTCCACTAACTCAGTTCAACCAATAAAATCACAACACTTACTAAACGCTCACCCCGGTTGAGTATCAAATCACAAATCCTAACCAATTACTCAGGAATCACATCAAACCTAAAATAATGGATAACATGAATTCACTTCTAGTCTCGTGACTTTTAATAATGAAGTAAAACAATGATAGATACGAATATCACTCATAGAATCTCCCAACAGGGGCAAACACATAAACATAATACTAAGTCTTGAACTCATCCATAGGTGGGACAACAAATAGGGGAACTCGCCCCGATAAGCAGAACCGAATTAAAATACGAATGGTACCCCTCTATAAAAAATCAAACGCATACTTGTATGACATCATCTGGCGCAGCGGCCTCTAGCCTACTATATGAGACACATCAACGGGCCGGGCCTTTCCCTCTTATGCGCCCTATACTTTCCTGAATACTTTGTTGTGACACGCCTTTCTGGAGTCTAGGATAATATCTCACCATGTGGCTGGTATCTCCACACTCGAAGCAACCTCTCTGCTGGCGTGGCTATGGGAACTGTGCGGTACGGGTACTCTGAGACGCATGGGCAGCTGAAACACTGTGTGAAGCCTGAAGTGGAAACTAAACTGGCTGACCCACAAAAACTCTATCATGTTGTACCCTGCCTCCAAAATAAGGACCAGTAGATCTCTCTGGTCTACGAGGCCTCCTTGCCTCCCTGTCCCTTCTTTCCTGATCTCACATGTACTCTCTCTCATGGCCACACCTATCCTCCCTCTCCTGATCCCACATGCCCTCTACACGGTGAGCGATCCCTACCACCTGCTGAAAAAAAAACATATGACTCTAAATCTCAAGCCATGCTGAACCGAATATCATGCTTGAGTCCCTTAACGAATCTACGAATACGCTCTCTAACTGTAGCGACCAAATAAGGTGCATGTCTGGCCAAATCATTGAATCAAACGGCATACTCTGACACTGACATAGTGCCTTAGCACAACTGCTCAAACTCCGCGTGCCATCCATCTCTAAGGACCATCTCTGAAAACTGAATAGATGTAAGTGAAGCTAACTCGGTTGGGCTACCCAACTCAAATTCCCTCCACCACTGATAAGCCTCTCCCCAGAGCTGGAACATAGTAAAAGAAACCCCGCTCGTCTCCACAATAACCATAGTACGGAGAATGAGGTGACCCTCCTCCAGTAAACACTGTGCACTCTCTGAAGCCAAACCACTGAATGTAGGAGGGTCCTATTTCTTGAACCTTGCAAGTCTAAGCTGCTCTTCCTCAGATGTTGTTGTCCTGACCACGGGCTGAACTGGAACCACAGGATATGCCGCCATGACACCTGGAACCTGACCAACATGAACTCGCTACTCTGGGGTATGGGCGACGAGAGTCTGGGTTCCTTCCCCAGCTTGTGAAGTAGCTGGTGCAACCGGAATCAACCCCGCCTGAGCCAATGTACCAAACATGCTCAGGAACTATTCTAAGGTCTCTTGAAGTCCGGGGGTAACAGCAGG
>AWOL01S0010116.1:200954-300267 GCA_000715115.1 Nicotiana otophora
TACTGGAGGCTCCTCAACTACTGTTCTGGTAGGTGCGCTAGCTGCAGCACGTGCTCCTCATCGGCCTCTAACTCTGCCCCTAGCGACATATGCTCTGGGGGTAACGTTATTAGTAACTGTAGCTCATGTCATCACCATCTGTGAGAGAATGGAATGATAAAAGTTCAAACTTTGAGATTAATGAACTCGCACGATAGGAATGAAAGAAGTGAGATTCTCCTAATAGTTCAGTAGCCTCTCGAAGATAAGTACAGACGTATCTGTACCATTCCGCAAGACTCTACTAAACTCGCTTATGACTCGTAGCACCAATGAACCTAGAGCTCTAACACCAACTTGTCATGGCCCAATTTTCCATCCATTTGGGTATCGTGATGGCACCTAGTCTTAGGGACTAGGTAAGCCTAACATTAATTGAAACAACAATATTATTTAAATAATATCTAACAATTGGAAATAGAAATCCGTTCAAATTTACAATTCTCAAAACCGGTAGTACAAGTCATAAGCTCTATACAGTGTTTGCTAGAACACTTCTAAAAATAACTGCCCTGAAATAAGAATAAACAATACAAAACGAAAACTTAAAGGTGACTCCGAAGCCTGCGAACGCAGCAACAGGTTTACCTTGAGTCTCCACGGAAACGACTCGTACAACTACTAACGAACAAATACCTGGATCTGCACAAAAATGTGCAGAAGTGTAGAATAAGCACACCAGAGTCAAGACACCCACTGGTCTAATAAAGTGAACACGTATAAGTATATGAACATCATAAATATGATATCTAGATAAAGATTATGCAATATAGCTCACAATACTGTATTGGCAATAAGAAAGGAAATAACAAGTATCAGCGGAATACCATAAAAATCACATTAGAAAAATGAATGGAACACAACCTAAATCCGGAATCACAAATACAAAAAGGACAAGTAATAACTCAGCAACTACAACCGCTTTTACATTAGGTTTTCAGTCAACAACTCCACGAGGTACCGAACCTCGGACAAATCACAACTCACGGGTCTCAATACCTGAACCCTAATAATTGGCATCATGTGCCCTCATAACACCTTATAACCGCACTGATGACTCATGTGCCAATGAAGCCATTCTTACGTAGAAGGCATGTAAACAAGGGTGAGCATCGATGCTCAACAATATCAAGAAAATCTCTTATCCGATAAGAGTGTTTAACTACGTGTATGCTTATGCAAGTGTCCTAACATAGTCCATACCAGCAAATAAGCATAAGGAAAAAGAATGGACAACACGTAGAATAGTTTCTCACGGCTTTCACAAGATAAAGCTCACACAGTTAAGTGTATCACTACACAAATAACAACAACAAGAATGACCCCAAGCCATCACAAATCATCACAAATCAATCCCTGACACAACCCACTATGTCTCGCCACGTGTGCAATAATAAAGTAAGTGCCCGCCTTGTCTCTCCAAACATGCATAATAATGTTCCCATCTTGTATTGCTACATGTGCAACCGACACACGCGCGCGCATGCACACACACACACACACACACACACACATATATATATATATATATATATATCTTGCCTTGTCACGCCGCATGTGCAAATATCAATAGTAACAACCGCACGACAGAAACATCGTGCAACCCCATAACAACAATCGCACGATAGAAACCTCGTGCATCACAATAATCACAACCGCACGGAAGAAACCTCATGCATCACAATAATCACAACCATACGGCAGAAACCTCATGCATCACAATAACAACAACAACAATGACAATAATACATGGACACGAGAAATACGTCAACTCAGAAATTCCAGAACTCTAGGAAACGGAGGAACTAATTCACAAGTAGTAGGAACAATATAGAATGCTAGTCATAACAAGAACAACTCAACAAGAAAGGAAAATATCCTGTAACCCAGTCCAAAATGTATAGTTCGACAACAAGGGAGCTAACGCAAGGCGAATAATTCCAAATAAGGACAAGTCACTAACATATAGGATATCTAACTTCTTTTAAGGTTGGGCAATTAAGAAAGAGGTACACCAACTTCAATTAAAGATAAGCAGTATAGGGGTAATCTTTGCCTCAATTAAGGATGAACAATTACAGAAAAGGATAATTATAACTTCAAAGAAGGATAAGAAGTTAGGGAAAAGGAAAAAATGACAATAGAAGAGATAAATGTTTTAGTTAAGTCAAATATGAATCAAATGAATAACAAGAGTAGATCATGAAGCAATTAATTCCAATTAATGCATGTAGAAGTGCAATCGGAATTTAAGAAACCTAATCATAACGAGAACAACTGCACATATAGTGAATACAAGGATCTAAGAATCCCTAAAAGGCCAATTTCCACAAATAAGTCCGGGCACGTACTCGTCACCTCGACATGGACTACAATTAGCATAGAGGACTCAAATTCTAAGGGGTAGTTTCCCCCATACAAAGTTAGGAAAGATATTTACCTCAAAGAAGACAGACCAATACTCTAAAATGAACTTCTCGGGTGAAATGACGTTCGGGCAGCTCAATTCTAATCAAAATAACTTCAAAGCACAAACAAAACTCATAAGAGCCTATTCTAGATCATAAAGCCTCAATTTTTAACAAAGTCTAAAAATCGACCCCCAAACCCGCATCTGGGAACACGACAAATTTCACAAAACCCAAACACCCATTTCAATACGAGTTCGACCATACTAAAATCATCAAATTCCGATACCATTTCGTCCTTCAAATCATGATTTTTTTCATTTTGAAACTTTCTTCAAAAACTACTATTTTCCTCAACTCAAAACACAAACTAAATGATACAAATAAAGATACAATCATGGAATATATTAAATTCTAGGTGAAGAACACTTACCCAATCGATTTTCTTGAAAAACCCTCAAAGAAGCCCCCAAAATCGAGGTCTAAAACTCAAAATATGGTGAAAATGGCCAAACCCTCGATTATAACCTTCTACCCAAGCGTGACCTCACCTGCGACATAATTAGCTGCATCTGCGTAGCCGCAGGTGCGCACGTCCAAACTGCACCTGTGTTTCTTCTCGCTTCTGCACATAAAAATCCGCTTCTGCGAAGCCGCTAATGCGCACAAATTCTCCGCATCTGCGGAGGCTTCCAAGTTCAACTCTTCTTGCACCTGTGCCTCCATCTTCGCACCTATGAGCATCGCACCTGCACCCAAGGTCTGCAGGTGCGATTACACCAGAACTCAGACCTCTTCACAACCACGAAAACCTTCTGAAACTCGTCCGAAAACCTATCAAACCAACCCGAAATGACATCAAATTTTGCAGGCAAGTGTCAAATACCATAACGGAGCTGTTCAAACTCCCGAAATCACATTCTGACCCTGGTATTGCCAAAGTCAACTATTGGTCAAACCTCTCAACCTTCCAAACTGCAACTTTTGCCGAAATGCTCCAAATTACCCTACGGACCTCCAAATCCAAATTTGGACGCACGCCTAAGTCCAAAATCACCATACGAAGCTGTTGAAATTATTCAAGACCCATTCCGGAGTTGTTTACACAAAAGTCAAAATTCTGATCTACTCTTAACGCTTAAGCTTCTAAGACTTGAATCCTTCTTCCAATTTGACTCTGAATCATCCGATAACTGAATTTTGACCATGCACGCAAGTCAACACTCATAATACGATGCTGCTCAGGTCCTTGTGCCACCAAATGAGACTTCAATTCTTAAAACGACCAGTCAGGTCGTTACACTAACGTTGGCTTGTTTAGCAAGTGAAATGTTAGGGGCCATCACGATTTCGAGGGTGGGAATTCTGAGTCGTGACAAGATTCGAGCCACTCAGAGTTGGATTCTCGTGGAAAACACTTACTAGTCGAATGATTTGAGCTTGATTTGAGGTAAGTGTGTTGCCTATCTTTGTTGAGGTAATTGTTTCTATTAAATAATATTGTTTGATACATGTGGGGGTGTACATATATGAGGTGATGAGTATATATGCATGTGCCAGGGTTTATTCTATTCGGAGGTAGATCATAGAATTATTGGGGCATTGTTAGAATATGTGACCTTCTTGCTACATGTTTTACTTGACTTCTAGACATAATATAAATTTGAAGTTAAATGCTAGAAATCGTGATTTGGCTATTATAGCATGATATAAATTCGACAGACTTTTGTTAAACTATTAATGTGCTAAATTCAGTTGTCATACTTAATCATAAATATATAGCTACGACCGTTATTCTTGATATATTAGATTATATACTTGAGTTGAAGATCATTTTTGAGATTTGTTGAGATACTTGTACAATAAGGTTTTTGAGATTTATTGAATTTATATTGTTGAGACTTATAGTATATTTTGGTCGAGCCATGGGCTCCTTATTGTGAAACATACTGTTTTTATTGATGGCTTTTGGCAAGTTGTGATATTGGGCACTTGAGATGGGATTTGCGATATGTTGTTATATTGATACGCATGAGGTATAAGGTTTTGGGATTGAAACGCATGCGGTGAGATACGGTGGGCTTGATATGCATGGCTAGTATGGGCATTACTAGAAGCCATCTTGTATGATAAGGTAGGCTGAATCGCGGGATGCTATTTTCGCAAAACGATTTTTAAAACTAAATGTGAAGGACGCCACGATTACATAAGGTGATATTGTGATTATGTGATTCGAGACTACGAGAAGGTACCTCGGTAGTGACTCTTGTTGGCATTTCTCCATTTTTGCACTTGTCTTAGGTTGTTGTTTCTTTAACATATTATTAATTGTTTTCTCCGTGTTGCGTTATATGCTTTAGTTCCATGCAGGAAAAGACGAGAGACATACATTATGTTATAATTTCTTTTCCTTGTATATACATTTATGCCTTTACCTTGAGTTGTTATTGTTTCACCTATGTTTTCTATGCGACCTGTCATCGTTGTTCTGTCTTTGTCTTCTACCTCAATTGTTGTTGTGTTATACATGCCTTCTATCTGTTTAACTTGCAAATATCATGATTTTCTTCTTGTTTGTTATATTTACATCTAAGCCTTATACCATATTAGTTAGTGAAATTTATGTTCTTCTACCTTACTTGATGTCATTAATTTTGTGCCCCCTATCTCATCTATTTCTACTTTTCATATGCTTGCGACTTGTTATTTGCTACTATCTGTGTACTTTGTACTTCGTGGTCACTATTATTGGTATTTCTTTTACTTGGTTGGTAATGTTATACGTACATTTGGCGACGATGAGATAAATACACGAAGGGTATTTTCATGACATTTGATGTCATATCTTGAGTCATACTATGAAAGTTCGTGGACTTATTATTTTGTTGGTGGATATCTTTTATTAATCATTACCGCTTCGCATATTTATTCTTGCACTATTCTATGTTATTTCTAGTATTCTTTCTATTGTAATTCTACCGAACAAGTTATTTTAGTGAGTATCTTTTGACTTAAAAACATCATCACTACTTCATACTACACTTTGGAGCCGGAGCTGCTGTGTATGGCGGGAGATGGCATCGAGGATGTACTTGCTTTCTAGTTATAGCTTCCATTTGACCTTGGTAGCTTTAGATTTGTTTGCAAATCTGTTTATACATATTTCAAATAGATGATGTAATTATTTCATTCCAGCTCTTATGAATTCTAAGTCTTAGAAGCTCATGATGTGTACTACCAGTTCTTGGGAAGTTATATAAATTCCAGTTATTTCATTTATTGGCTTGCATTATTTCTAATAGAATGGTGTTGATTGTACTTGGCTTATCTAGCGGGTTGGGTTAGGTATCGTCACGACTAGGCAGATTTTGGTTCGTGGCAAGTTTGTATCATAGTGTTAGGTTCATAGGTTTTATGAGTCATTAGCAATGTTTAGTAGAGTTTTGCGTATCCATATAATTACGTACATACTTATCTTCGAGAGGCTACGGGGCATGTAGGAAAAATTTTCATCTTTCTTTCATTATCGTGCGACATTGATTTGGCTTCAAGCGTATCTCTTTGAATTATTTCTACTCATACATATGTTATAATGAGCACTCGATACAAGAAGTGCATCGATGTTTGGTGATATTATAGATAAGGTGCGAGAGGTGTTCTCTGTTTTGTGAACATATGCCAGACTGGAGGACTTGAGACCAGTTTCAGATCGTAGCTTGATATCAGTAGTATCAGTTGCGTGAGTATGTACATTTGGACCCATATGTCCAATATTGTCCCTAAGAGTGATAATTGATGGCTCATGGAGCGGTTGTATAGCTCTATGATCAGTATGATGGAACTACTAGATGTGTTTAGATGCCACAGATGTGACGCGAAGGGTTTCTTGAGATGTAAAAAAGGTTATTGGGTGATCGATTACCGTCTTGATGTGTTGTACATGTTTGAGGTTTAAGTGTTTAACAAGTATTTCATGTTATTCACTTGTGCAACAACGTAGATTCTCGTGTCTTGTTGAAGAGCTTAGACTCGGGGAGATTAAGTAGAGTTCCCCTTATAAGTGTATTTCCGGCCATACATATATCGGGGAGGCTACAAGGACATTTAGGGATTTTCACTTTCTTATTGCTCTAGGTTGACGAGCGCAAAACACAACACGAAATTGATGCTCGCTAGCCAAAGATAGTATACTTTAATTATCGTCTTCATATGAATTGGATTTAAATAATGTTCTAGTAATTTCTGGTTTAACTGTTATTCAGGATGATCAACTTGAGTTAAATTATTACAAACTATGTTTACCTACTAAAATAAAGCAATTGACAATTGACAGCAAGGAACTAGAGATTCGCAGAGTTGATTTCTTATCAATGTGAGGAATAAGGGTTTGACAGGATATGTGCAAGATAGCTATTTAGGATTTAACTCTAGCTTAATTAACTCTAAGGTTCTAATTATTCTCCCAATTTCATTAGATGATTAATTGAAACGTGTAGTCCAGACTTCTCTCTCGATTAAATCTTAATTCTACGAGGTGAACTAATATAAGCACTGTGAAATATGCAAGCATGCGTTAATGGATTGGTCCTTAGGAAAACGTCTCTAGAATATTCTCCTAACTTGATTTAATCGATAATTCAACAAGCTCTTCCGATTAGTTAAGAGAATCAATGAATTAAATCAAACAAAATAATGCAAAGATAATCACCGAGATATTCCTCTTTGGATTAAATAAACTGATGAATAAAGTCACAACAATGCAAAACTCCATAAATGAATTCAGGCACGGACTAGAGTTAAAATCCACAAATATTTATCAACACACCACATCCATCAAACCTTAAGGTAAACTACTTCATAGACATGGAGGAATTCATCACAAATATAATTAAAGAATAAGAAAGCATCAGTCTAACGTTACAATCCAAATTCTCGTATTGAATTGGTGGAAAGATGATAAAATCCTGAGTCTTGTAGCCTCCAATGCTCTCCCAAAGCTTCCAAGGTCAAAAGTCCTCTAAAAATCGTATTTTTGGTGTATTTATACTAAGTAGAAACATGACCAGATGAAACTACCCTTTCCAAAATGAAGTGGGATGCTTGAATTCCGAAAATACACTGGTGCACCGCCCCATGCGCCATATTAATGAGGATCCTCAGAGAAATGATTTTTTTTCACTTCGCGCGCGCAGTAGTGCAATTTTCTCATAGTGATTTTTCTTTTCTCTTTTTTATTGATATCCATACTTGGTCATCCACCCCCGAACGTGATCCCAGCTTAATTTCTTGGGCTTTTATTCAGACTGCAAAGCTCCACATTGTTCGATTTAGTTCCCAATTATCGTTTTAACTCTGAATCACTTCCTGCAAGGCATAAAACACATAATAAGTGCAATACAATAACATTTAAGTTTAAACAGAAGTAAAATGCATTAATTAGAGTGCAAACTATGACTAAAATATGAGTTTCTAGCCTACCATCAACACCCCACACTTAAACTATTGTTCGTTCTCAAGCAATCAAACTGCATTTCACATAGAGACGACCTTCTTATCAGACAATTCCCGAACGCATCATGCCAAAAATAGTTAAAGTGGACTACGAACCCTATCATAACATCCTGTCCTCAAGACTCGACTCAAAAGCATCACGTACTTTTCAAAAATCCGCTCACTTACTCAAACCTAGAGGTCAAAGAATTTACTTTACCTTCGCATATCATGTGCCATCACACACACAATAGATAGAAGTTCCACATACGATAAATTTCAATAACAATTAGGAACTCAAGATAGAAAGAATTCACTCACTCTCAGGATTAAAATTCATATTCCACAGAAGACGTACCTTAGGCTTTCCCATAGTGCAATACTCTACTAATTGACATCATTCAGTCAAGGATCAAGTAAGACTTTACTTGGTTGTAATGTAGGTTACGGGACGGGTAGGATAGATTTGGATATAGTGACTACACCTCCCTAAACACTTTAATATATATACATTAAAAATTCAAACCCCACACTTATTTTGAACCAACCCCAACCTTCACAACATTAAGCTCCCACTTCCTTTAAGCATAAACAAGATGAGAACTACCACTAGAAAGAATTCAATTATTTCTATTTTTCTAATACATACACACTCGCCAATTCCTTACACGTGGCTCTCATAATTTTGCAACAACGCACATTTCTCCTTTATTTTTTGTTACACTCAAAAGCCAACCATACCTCCTCTCAACTCATAACAAGCTCATAACAGTTTCAAGTGTTCACAAGAGGTAAAAGGTTCAAACAGATGGTCAAATTAAACAAAGGGTTCAAATTTATATTGTGGTTGCCAAAGAAGTAGGATTACAGGCACAACGAGGCTAACTAAGATACACATTAATTTGGTAGGTAGAAGCATATATCTAGCTCAACAAAGAAATGGCTATATCATTTCTAATACTGAACAAGACTATTATTTTGCTTTGCAAACACACGGTCAAGTTCTAGACATCAACTGACATGCACAGAATATCAACCAGATTCTCACTCACACATTGGCACATAACTCACTTAAGACTGGATCTATCCTGGCTCTCTAGTCAAAACAGTTAAGCAACGTTACAATCAACTAATTTAAGGCACTTATAGACAAGTCAAGAACTGAGCCTAGGTGTCACAATTAAGGCACTAACTACTCTCAAGGCACAACAACGTCAAGAAAGGTCATCTCCATTTAATACACGGCACAAGACTTCACTATTCCTAATAAACGAAAAACTAACTACACCCGGTTCAAACAAAATGCTTGGAAAAGAACCGTGGCACAAAGAAAACCAATGAAGAATTATTACACTACCTCAGAAACACAAAATATTGTTTTCTTCTACTTTAGTCCATCAGGAAGACAACCGAGAAAATCCATCGTTGGAAAAAGTCAAAAAAAATTTCTTCAACTACTACTAATGAACAAAAAACACACAATCATACATATATGTATTTACATCCCTACCCTACACTTTAAATTGTGGCTTGTTCCCATAACACACAAGTAAAAAAGCAAGAGGTAAAGAAAACCCCCCTGAACTTTCTCAGTTTCCGAGAACTTGTGAACTCCACCCCTAATTCTAAATTAATTCCTCATTTTCGCTCCTTAGGATTATTTATGGAGCTCATTAAGCAAAATCCTCTGAGGATATTTGCAAAAAGCTCTCTTTTCTTTATTTCTTGGCCTCTTTTTGAGCGGTGAATTGTTCTTGTAGGATCATCCTCAACTTGTTTCTGCATTCTTTCACAGAATCAATCCATCTATATTCCTGTAAATTGTCAAAAATATAATCTACACGATCAAGGTTAGAATAGGAAAACAAAGAAAAAAGGTCATGTGAATGTTCCTCTGGTATGTGCAAGACCATGTTTTCCTCATTCTCTTCTACTAAAGGTTATAAATACAAAAAGGTGGATGAGGGTTTGAACTCTTCTTTTATTGCTTTACAATCAACCAAAGCTTCATATTCAATCATCTCAATTGAATCAGAGTCCTCTTGTAGAGTAGAAAGCTCTCTCTATAAATGCTCACCTTCTTGGGTAGGCTCATTCTCACAAGATATCCCCTCCATATATTCACTATCACAGTGCAATAAGCTTTATGAAAGCATATTTACTAATTGACTCACTTGCGTTGTTGGGTTCTTAATGGCTTCAGTATTTTGTATAAGTCCTTGATTTTATATAAATCTTTCTTCAACACTATTCACGAACTTATACATAAGCTCTTCTAAACTATTATTCTCGTCTTAAGGTGGTTGTCTCACTTCGCTCTCATTCCAGTCATAATAAGGGTATTCTTTCCATCCATAGTTAAAATTTTGCCCATATGAAACTTCATACATGTACGGTCTACATAAAGAGTGAGACTCTTCAAAAGATGAATCATAATAGGAATACTTACGTTCTTCACAATCAACCCATAGATGATTACCACTACATTTAAAATAAATAGCAAACTTGTGATAAAGTTCAACTGCTAATTCTGCAACCATTTCATAGGTTGGTTGTACTCCATTTTTACAACAAATAGAGTTCAATATCAAGAATATTTTCTTAAAGATCTTCCCCCTAGAACTTGTCAATTGCTACAAAAAAACTCTTAAAGATAAGTTAACTAATAAAAAAATTAATATTAATAATAATAACAAACAACTAATTCCCGAATTAGCACCAAAATTTATTTTCAACACTATTGATTACCAATCCCCGACAACAGCATCAAAATTTGACGAGCGTAAAACACAACACGAAATTGATACTCTCTAGCCAAAGATAGCATACTTTAATTATCGTCTTCACATGGATTGGGTTTAAACAATCTTCTATTAATTTCTGGTTTAACTACTATTCAGGATGATCCAAATTTGAGTTAAATGATTATAAACTATATTTTAACTACTAAATTAAAGCAACTGACAATTGACAACAAGGAATTAGAGATTCCCAGAGTTGGTTTCTTATCAATGTCAGGAATAAGGGTTTGACAGGATAGGTTCTAGATAGCTATTTGGGATTTATCTCTAGTTTAATTCACTCTAGTATTCTAATTATTCTCCCAATTTCATTAGATGATTAGTTCAAACGTGTAGTCCAGACTTCTTTCTCGATTAAATCTTAACTCTACGAGGTGAACTAATATAAGCACTGTGAAATATGCAAGCATGCGCTAATGGATTGGTCCTTAGGAAAACGTCTCTCGAATATTCTCATAACTTGATTTAATCAACAATTCAACAAGCTCTTCCGATTACTTAAGAGAATCAATGAATTAAACCAAACAAACTAATACAAAGATAATCACCAAGATATTCCTCTTTGGATTAAATAAACTGATGAATAAAGTCACAACAATTCAAAACTCCATAAATGAATTCAGGCACGAACTAGAGTTAAAATCCACAAATATTTATCAACACACCAAATACATCAAACCCCAAGGTAAACTACTCCATAATCATGGAGGAACTCATCACAAATATAATTAAAGAATAAGAAAGTATCAATCTAATGTTACAATCCAAACTCTTGTATGGAATTGATGGAAAGATGGTGAAATCTCGAGTCTTGTAGCCTCCAATGCTCTCCCAAAGCTTTCAAGGTCAAAAGTCCTATAAATATTATATTTTTGGTATATTTATACCATGTAGTAATGGTCCTAGATGAAACAACCCTTTCCAAGCCAAAGTGGGACACTTGAACCGCAAAAATATACTAGCATGCTGCCCTATGCGCCACATTAGTGAGGATCTTCCGAGAGTTGATTGTTTTCACTTTGCAAGAATTTTTCACTAGCGCTATGATGCCCGCAGCGCAGTAGTGCTATTTTCTCAGAGTAGTTTTTGTTTACACACTTTTGGATATCCAGACTTGGTCCTCGACCCCCGAATGTGATCCCGGCTTAATTTCTTAGGCTTTTACTCAGACTTCAAAGTTCCACATTGTTTGATTAGTTCAAATTTATATATTTAACTCTAAATTACTTCCTGCAAGGCATAAAATACATTATAAGTGCAATACACTAACATTTAAGCTCAAACACAAGTAAAATGTAGTAACTAATATGCAAACTATGACTAAAATACTAGTTTCTAGCCTACCATCATAGGTCGTTTGTTGTGCCTGAAGTGACAGACATGGTTATTTGTCGTATTGACTAGCTGACACGGTAAATACAGAAGTTACGAGCACAAATCTCAAGGTTCAAAACATAACACGCGCTGCTTGAGAAGTAGCTGGGAAGTACCAGATTATTCATGAATGAAATGTTGGGTTAAGGTCGAGAACTTTAAAAAAAAGTGTTAATGGATGATATACACAAAAGGTGTAACCTTAGAAGATTTCAAGAAGAATATAGGTTGCCAAATGAGGTAAAGTGATGTGGAATGACAACCTTGAGTTTGTCTAATTGGGATACACCTTATTTTGTCCTTTTGAACTTGTGGGAATTGAGAACTTCCAAATGTAAGAGCTAAAGCACCTCTACATGTGTCAAGTGGATCTGTTAACTTGTTATTTGGAGGGAACCTTAAAATTTAAGAGTAATAAATATTTGACATGATGTATCGGGCCAAGTTCAAGCTTCGAGAAGGTTATGAATATTGCATATTCAGCTTAAGGCTCAAGGCGTGTGAAGTTGACTAGTTATTAGTAACCAATACTATGTAATGGAGTGTCACAAATCCCTAACATGATATATATAGCAATAAGGTTGATGACACCTCGAGATATGAAGGTAATTACCATATGAATGATTGAGTACCCACAAGTAGAATTCATAAATAATGGGGGAAACAAGGAGTTAATATTAATTGCACGTGGCATGATGAAGCGAAGGTGTGATATTGACTATAGTCAGGTGATAGCATAAAGATAGATTGCATGTTTCTTACATTGCATTGTGAAAATAGTGTATGTTATGGAAAGTTATACGAAAGATGTACGGGTTTAGCCTGAGGCAGTTGCAGTTACCATAAATGTATTTGAGCGTGAACTCAAGGGTAAAATGTTAGAAAAATATTTTTAAAAGTAAAAATGTACATGAAAAGTGATATGCTAACTTTATTGTTGTTGTAAGGACATAAAGAGGTTATACTTGGCAACATGGGTTGCGAGTAGAAGTTCCATAATACTTGGATACGAGAAAGAACAAAGAGATCCTTGATGAGCATAACCATTCTTCTTCTATTGTGAGGATAGTAGGTACTACTAAGTGTAGTTTCAAAAAAAGATGTCAAGGCTTCATGGAAATTTATAATGGTAAAAAAATAAGATTTTGAGTTGGGGAATAAATAACTTGTAGTAGTAAATGTGTGTATGTATAATCAGATGGAATGGAGAATAAATTTAATAAAATCTTCGAGTATCAAGATTGAGCTTTAGATTTGGGTTTTACCCCTAAGTGGGGGAGCGTCAAAGCAAGTAGGAGTCACCTTGAAGGAGAAAGTTGGAAAAACATTTATTCTCAAAAGGAATATGAAAGAAAAATCTTCGATAAGATTCATGATGATATGAGTAAAGTATCATACATTGTTGATATAGGGAATACATGCTTATCACGAGAAATAGTTACAGTGTTCATCGTCGGGGGTATTAAAAGGTACTGTCTAATAGTAAAATATTTATTGGGCTACTTGAATAGTTTCTTATAACTTTGGAACATGTGTCACTTGAATTAAATTCAAGAATTAATGAAAAATACAGAAGTACTTTGGTTATACCTTTGACTTAATAGAACATATGAGGGTTATAAATAAGTATAAAATATGTGCACACTTGGCATGAAAGGAGGTATGAAAAGTTGTTGACCTATTTTGGGGATGAACGAAATAGGCTTGAGGTTGGTTGGCATACCTAGCGTAAACGAATTATTTTACACCATATATGTTTATTTAGTTGCTGCATTTTCTATGGATGAATTTTCAAGCATGGTGGATATTATCCTGATCTTCGACAATTTCAAGTATTACTCTCTTATGCCAGATGGGTTGTGAGATGGCTTGATTATTTACACGTGTGATGTAACCCTGTGTTGTCGTGGTATTATATGAGGGAGATGGATCTTCAGATGTCGATTTGTGTAATGCACCTTAGTTGTACTTGACTATTGTAGTACATGATGCTATCCATCTCCCCATTGTTATGTTTACGCACTTAGCGTATAGGTGGTTGCTACATGTACGTTTTGAGGTTATGTGTATTTTTGGCTTGATTGGTATTCCCTATTGATTGTTGTGTGTAGGAATCGTGTTGCCTGCCGCCCCAGGTATCATGTGTGGATCAGATTGCACTCCACTACAATGAGATGTTGAGTATGACCTTTTAGATTTACTTTTATTTTGTGTGATTTGTTCCTTACTCTTGAGATGAATTCCTAGCATTGTACAGTAGATTTAGATGTTGCACGGGCTGAATAATTCTTTACCACATGAAGTTTTCCATGTTGGTCACACTTGAGTTGTGACTAGTCGGCGCATTGATGGCATTGTATGGGATTTAGCCGGTGTTCGAGGTGGCTTATTTCCCGAGCGTCCTGTACTAGGTGAGACAAGGTCATTGAACCTGATAAGTACACAATCATGTCTGTGTAACATTTATTAGAGAAAAATATAAATTATTAGTAGGAATGAGGCAACGACTCCTGATGAGCAAATAGACTCCATGAGTTATTGGTTTGGCATAAGGTTATGAGATGATGTGCGTCATTTTCATCGAGGTGGTTTTACGGAAGTTGGAACATGGCTTTTATGTGTTATGAGGTATCTTACGGGCGTTAAAAAGTAAAATTTCAGCTATTGAGGCTAGATGATGCTATTTTGGGCATATGAATTTTGTAATGCGCAGTGTGATTTTAGCATGGGTGCACGATCATGTTAGGCACAGCGTGTTGAGATTTGTTCGGGGTATGCATGTGAGAACCGGAACTTGCAGTAGAGAATTCTAGATGTTGGAATTTGGTTCTAAGGCCTGAGGGCTAAGGTAACAGGAAGGATGTTTCTGTCTTAGTTGAGCTAATGGGTTCTTATGATATGCGGTGGCATAGGTAGGTGTGCGAAGTGTCAAACAATGATTTTTGAACATATGTTTAAGTACGGGAGAATGTAACGACCCGATCGATTATTTTGAGCTATAGCGCATCGTTTGTCTGTTTGAGGCTTTGAGAAGTTTACTTCAGGTATTATGACTTGCGCATGTTATCTGATTTGAAATTCGGGATGTTCAGAGTTGATTTTGAAAGATAATCCACAATTCAGAAGCTTAAGTCGGAATAGTTGACCGAGGTTTTGACTTTTGGGTAAACAATTCTGGATTTGTATGTTTATTGTCCCAATGGCTTCGTAAGTTGACTTTTCACTCAGGCGTATGTCTGGATTTTAATTTGGATGTCCGTAGCTCAATTTAGGTCTTTTGGCAAAAATTGGAAACATGGTCGAATTTTAGAGGTTATGAGGTTCGATCGTAGGTCGATTCTTTGTTATGGAGGCCAGATTCCGATTTCGAAAGTTACAGTAGCTCCATTATGTGATTTAGAACTTGTGTGCAAAATGTGAATTCAATTTGACGTATCTAAGTACGTTTTCTGTTAGTTTTTATTTATGGAGCATTCTTCTTTTTGTTAGGCTTGAATAAGGGTGTGATTCGTAGTTTTGATGTTATTAGAGGAAATTTGTGGCTTCGAGGAGAGTTCGTATCGTGTTTTGGGACTTGTTAGTATATTTGGTTGGGGTTCTATGGGGCTCGGGTGAGTTTTGGATGGGTTTGGATTGTGCCGCCCGTGCTCTTATTTGATGTTTCGACATCATTTCTTTTGGCATAAAGGATAGCACATTGTGCAAATGACCTTTGATTTGTGATTCGATAGAACCATCAGATCCGTATCGTAATTACAGAACCATAGCAACAAGAATCATTGCATTCCGAGGTCATATGAGAGAGTTATGCCCATTTCCATGCCAGAACAACTGTTGTTTTTTTGGTGTTTGAGGGAACGCAGGAGAATCGTAGGTTACAAATGCGATGTATAAGACTCAAGTGTCAAATGCGATTTATAGATCTCAGGTGTCAAATGCGTCTTGCCTGGAGAGGTTTCTAAAAACGGGTGTTTCACCTTTTCTAACATAATTAGAATTGGGGAGCTTGGTTTGGGAGAGTTTTAGAGGCAAAATTCACAAATTGGACTGAGGTAAGTAATCTTCTTGATTTGGTCCGATATTCATGAATCTAACACTGTTTCCAGCACCTATGTTTATGATTTAGGGGATTAGAATATAAATTTTCCCAAACTTGATTTGAGGTTTTGAAGGCCGAATCAGAGTCGGAATTTAGTAATTTTTGTATGGTTCAACTCGTGGCATAATGGGTGTTCGGAATTTGTATCTTTTGTCGAGTTCCAGTATGTGGATCCGAGTTTGACTTTTTGAGTTAACTTTCTCATTTTTCGTAGAGATTGTGGCATTATCGAGTGGAATTGTTTTCTTAGTATTTATTTATATTATTGAATTATGTTTTGACTATATTTTAGCCACTCAGAGTTGGATTCTCGTGAAAAAGGCTTACTAGTCGAGTGATATGAGCATGATTTGACGTAAGTGTATTGCCTAGCTTTATTGAGAGAATTTTTCATATTAGATGATATTGTTTGCTACATGCGGGTGTGATACATATATGAGGTGACGAACATATATGCATGTGCCAGGGTTAATTGAGCTCGGGGGTAGATCATACGATTATTGAGGCAGTGTTTGCCACGCTTCGGTCGTCATACTTAATCATAAATATATCGCTACGACCGTTATTATTGAGATATTGGATTATATAGTTGAGTTGAAGATCATTTTTGAGATTTGTTGAGATACTTGTACCATAATATTCTTGAGGTTTATTGAATTGTTATTGTTGAGAATCTGAGTATTTTGTGGTCGAGCCGTGGGCTCCTTATCGGGAAAAATATTGTTTTCATTGATTTCTTTTTGTAAGTTGTGATACTATGAATTTGAGGAGCAATTTGAGATACGTTGTGATATTGATACCCATGCAGTGGTATAAGGTTTTAAGGTTGAAATACATGCGGTGAGATAAGGTGCGCTTGATACGCATGGCTAGTAGAGGAACTACTTGTAACGATCCGGCAAGTCATTTTTAATATTTCAACCCCGTTCCCCCATTTACTGCTCAATTTATGCCTTGCAATTTATTTATGACTTATCGGGTTAGTTGGCTCGGGTCCGAAAGGAATTCAGAATGAAATAAGACACTTAGTCTCACAGTTGAAAATTTAAGTTAGAAAAGTGGACTGGATATGGACCTATGTGTAAACTACCTCGAATTTGAATTTTGATGATTCTAATAGCTCCGTATGGTGAATTTGGACTTAGCAGCATGTCCGTAGACGAATTAGGCTTGAAATGCCGAAAGTTAACATTTTGGGAAGTTTGACCGGGGAGTTGACTTATTGATATCGGGGTCAAAATTCGATTCTGAAAATTTTAATAGGTCTGTTATGTCATTTATGACTTGTGTGCAAAATTTGAGGTCCATCGGACGTAATTTGATAGGTTTCAGTGTTGCTTGTAAAAATGGAAAGTTTTAAAGTTCATTAGGCTTGAATCTATGTGTGATTCGTGTTTTTAGTGTTGCTGGATGTTATTTGAAGACTCGACTAAGTTCGTACGATATTTTAGGACTTGTTGGTATATTTGATTGAGGTCCCGAGGGCCTCAGGGTGAGGTTTAGATGGTTAACGGATCAAAAATTGAACTACAACAGCTGCTGCAATTTCTTTCTATTGGAAATTTTTTCTGCTAAATTCGATCCCAGAAAACGAGCCCAGAATCGAGCCCAAAAATCGAACCCAGAATCAAGCCACAATCGAACCCAGGATTAAGGGCCACGATCGAAGGCAGGGTCGAAGAGCAGGGTCGAAGACATGATCGAGAGCCAGGGTCGAGGGCCGTGATCGAGGATCAGAATCGAGGCCCAGAATCGAGGACCTTGATCGAAGGCCAAAATCAAAGGCCAAGATCGAGGCAAAACCGAGGCTGTCTGGGCAGAATTATAAAGCAGGGACTTCGTCTCATTCACCATTTTTGACAAATTGGAGCTTGATGAGAGGCGATTTTAAAGGAAAACTTGAGGTAAGTCCCTTGTGATCATTTCTACTCCATAATATTCAATTATTATTGAACAATCCGATTAGATTACATGATGTTTAGGTGTAAATCGGATTAGACCGTATTTTTCTTGACTTGTATTCATATTAGATGCTCATGTACTCAGTGACATCAGGTTTTGGGTAGTGTTCGTATCAGTATTTGTGGGATTTTGTATTGTATTTAAATATTATATTTTCAAACTTATAAGAAAATATTGTTTATTGATATTATCGTCTTGCCTAGTGTCGAGATAGGCGTCATCACGACAGGTTGGGATTTTGGGTCGCGACACTACTAGAAGCCATGCGATGTGATAAGGTGGGCTAAAACGCGGGATGCGATTTCGGAAAAATGATTTTTTAAACTAAATGTAAAGGCTCCCGCGGTGATATAAGGAAAGATTGTGATTTATGTATGTGATTCCAGACTTTAAGGCAGTACCTCGGTAGTGACTCTTGTTGGCATTTCTCCATTTTTGCACTTGTCTTTGGTTGTTGTTTCCTTAGCATATTATTAATTGTTTCCCCCGTGTTGCATTATTTGCTTCAGTTCCGTGCGGGCGAGGACAAGAGACATACATTATATTATGATATCTTTTCCTTGTGTATACATACATGCCTTTACCTTGAGATGTTATTGTTGCACATATGTTTTCTATGTGACTTGTCATCGTTGTTCTGTCTTTGTCCTCTACCTCAATTGTTTATGTGTTATCCATTCCTTCTATCTATTTAACTTAGAAATATCATGATTTCTTCTTGTTTGTTATATTTACATCTAAGCCTTCTACCATGTTAGTTAGTGAAATTTATGTTCTTCTACCTTACTTGATGTCATTACTTTTGTGCCCCCTATCTCGTCTATTTCTATTTTCCATACGCTTCCGACTTGTTATTTGCTACTATCGGTGTACTCTCTATTTCATGGTCACTATTATTGACATTTCTTTTACCTGGTTAGTACTGTTATACGTACATTTGGTGAGGATGAGATAAATGCAAGAAGAGTGTTTTTGTGGCATTTGATTTGATATCTTTAGTATATTCCTCATACTATGAAAGTTCGTGGACTTACTATTTCGTGGGTGGTTATCACTTAAATGAAAGAATTGGTTGTGATATTGATATAAAGGACTTTGATTTCTTTTAGTAATCATTACCGCTTCGCATATTTATTCTTGCACTATTCTCTAATATTTCTAGTATTCTTTCTATTGTAATTCTACCGAACATGTTATGTTAGTGAGTATCTTTTGACTTAAAAACCTCGTAACTACTTCAATGATGTTAGTCAAGATACTTACTGAATACATGGGGTTGGTTGTACTCATACTACACTTCTGCATCTTGCGTGCAGATTTTGGATATGGAGTTGCTGTGTATGGTAGGTGTTGGCATCGAGGATGTACTTGCGTTCCAGTTATTGTTTCCACTTGTCCTTGGTAGCTTTAGATTTTTTGGCAAGTCTATTTATACATATTTCAAACAGATGATGTATTTATTTCGTTTCAGCTCTTGTAAATTCTAAGTCTTAGAAGCTCATAATTTTTATTACCAGTCCTTGGGAAGTTATATAAGTTCCGATTATTTCATTTATTGGCATGCATTATTTCCAGTAGAATGGTGTTGACTGTACTTGGCTTACCTAGCGGGACGGGTTAGGTGCCATCACGACTAGGAAGATTTTGGGTCATGACAATTGTGGTGGTGAGGGAGGCCAAGATCGACGCTCCCAATCCCTTGATGTTCAAAGGTGTTTGTGATGTTCAAGAAGTGAAAAACCTCTTTTGGCACCTGGAGAACTACATCAGGCACAACAAAGTGTGAGGGACTTTGAGGCCAAGAAAAATGATGCGTTATTGTACTTCTCAGAGACTGCCATGCTATGGTGGAGAAGGAAGAGGGCGGACGTGGATAAAGATTTATGTACTGTTAGAACGTGGGATCAATTCAAAGCCTAGTTAAAGCGACAAATCTTTCCAAACAATGTCTTGTACGAGGCAAGGCGCAAGCTTAGGGTGTTGAATCAAATATGGAGCATACATGCCTACGTCAAAGAGTTCACTACCCTTAAGATTCAAATCCCCAACCTGACCAATGACGAATAGATGTTCCACTTTATGGACGAGTTGCAAAATTGGGCTAAGCAGGAGTTGCAATGCCGGCAAGTCGTTGATATAGACCAAGCCATAGTGGAGGCCGAATCATTGATGGATTTCAGGCATGACCAACACAACAAAGGCAAAGAGTCAAAGGATAACAATGTCAAAGGTCGGGGAGATCATGGCAAAGGTAAGAAGATACAACAATAATACTACAAGACTCGAGATTCCCAAAAGGTCGATTGGCCGTCAGGGCTACGTCGAGAAGAAGGCGCAGGCCGAGAAGAAAGCATGCTACATATGCGGAGGGCCGTAAGACTTCAGTAATTTTTCCGACCTAAAGAGCCTCAGCGCCATGGTCCGTGAACGGAAGGAGCAGCCGCAAAAAGATAGTTTTGGAACCTTACAGGTGGGTATTATCGGATTATGTAGAGCTATCACGAAGCAAGCTATCCAACATACCGAGAAGCAAAATTAGTACGTGGATCTCAGCATCAACAACAACCACTTGTGCAATGGTGGATACTGGAGAAACTCATAATTTCGTGATGGAGGCTGCCACAAAGAGAGTAGAATTAAAGCTTGCTCCAACCAACTCTCTCATCAAGACCCTGAATGCCGAGGTACAAAATGCTCGTGGGGTAGCTAATGGAGTTGGTGTCAAATTGGAAACTTGGAAATGTATGATGAACTTTACCGTAACCGCTATGGATATCTTTGACATCATACTGGGGCAAGAGTTCTTTAGATATTGTCATACTTTGATCGACCTCTACCTACAACGTCTCTTGTTTATTGAGAGAGATAAGGAGCTTTCATGGTACCTACAATGACTATGCCACACAGACAAAGCCAAGAAAATCTCTTAGATATGCATGTTTTCAAGGGGATCAATAAGGGGGAGCTGAAGTCCGTGGAAACCATTTCAAGTCTGGAGGAAGAAAAGAGTTTTCAAGAGAGATTTCCACCTTGCATAGAGAAGTTTCTTGAGTAAACTAAAGATGGCATGCCCGAGGAGTTGCCTAAGCACTTACCGCCTAGGCGAGAGGTGGATCACAAGGTTGAGTTAGAGCTAGGGGCTAAGCCACCCGCATTTTCCCCATATCGTATGGCACCGCCCGAGCTAAAGGAGCTCAGGCAACCATTGAAAGAGCTGCTAGATGTTGGCCACATTCGCTCATCAAAGACACATTTTGGCACACCCGTATTGTTCCATAAGAAGAAGGAAGGATCGTTGCGCTTGTACATAGACTATCGAGCACTTAATAAGGTCATAGTGAAGAATAAGTTCCAGATCCCGCTCATTGCTGACTTGTTCGTTATACTTGGGCAAGCCAAGTACTTTACTAAGGTGGATCTTCCCAAGGGCTACTACCAAGTTCGCATTGTAGAAGGGTATGAGCCGAAGACAACATGTGTGGCAAGATATGGAGCCTTTGTGTAGTTGGTGATTCCCTTCTGCTTAACCAATGCACCAGACACATTTTGCACCCTTATGAACAAGATTTTCCATCCCTACCTTGATCAGTTCATGGTAGTCTACCTAGAAGACATAGTCATCAACAACAACACCTTGGAGGAGCACATGGAGAACTTAAGGAAGGTTTTCCAACTCTTGTGGGAGAATGAGCTATACATAAATAGGGAGAAATAGAATTTTGCACAATCAAAAGTGCACTTCTTAGGCCATGTCGTTAGCAATGGCGAGCTACGCATGGACAAGGATAAGGTACGTGCTATTCAAGAGTGGGAGGCACCTATAAAGGTAACTGAGTTAAGATCCGTCCTTGGCCTTGTTAACTATTATCGTCGGTTAATCAGTGGCTACTCAGCAAAGTCCGCACCATTGATTGAACTGCTAAAATAGAACAAGCCATGGGTTTGGAAAAAACATTGTCAAAAGGCGTTAGAAGCTCTTAAGGCAGATGTAACAAAGGAGACAGCCTTGGCATTACCTGACTTTGCCAAGACATTTGAGGTGCATGCAAATGTCTCAGACTTTGCCATTGGGGGTGTCCTGAGGTAGGATAAGCATCCTATAACGTTTTAGATATTCGTGTTAAATGAGACAAATCGACGTTACATGGTGCAAGAGAAGGAGATGACTGCCATTGTGAATTGCCTTCCTACATGGCGATAATATCTGCTCGGGTCGGGGTTCGTGGTCAAGACTGACAATGTGGCTACTAGCTACTATCAAATGCAGTAGAAGCTCAAACCAAAATAGGGTGGATGGCAAGATTTCTTGGCCAAGTTCGATTATGTGCTGGAGTATAAGCCGGGAAAAGGTAACGCCATAGCCGATGCCTTGAGCCGGAAAGCCGAGCTTGCTGCCATCACTTCAACAAGTTGTCACATTCGTGAGTCTATAAAAGAAGGCATGCAACATGATCCAAAAGTCAAACAACTTATTGATTTAGCCAACAAAGGCAAGACGGGATGCTTTTTTGTAGAAGATGGTATATTTCTTACCACGATTCGGTGGGTATACATGCCTAAGTTTGGAGACATTAGACGGCGGATCATAAGGGAGAGTTATGACACAATGTGGGCTGGTCATCGAGGCCAACATCGCACCAAGGCCTTGGTTGAGTAAGTCTACCATTGGCCACGTATGCGAGATAACATAGAGTGTTATTTGCATATTGGTCTTGTCTGTCAACAGGACAAGGTTGAGCAACAATAATCTGGAGGACTTCTGGAACCACAACCAGTCGTAGAGCATACATGGGAGAGTGTGACTATGGGCTTTATGGTACTGTTATTGTGGTCGTTGATAGATTTTCTAAATAAGCCACCTTTATGCCTGCCTCACTAGGTTGCACTACCAAAGAAGCCGCCAAACTATTCTTTAAGAATGTGGTGACGTATTGGGGCTTACCAAGTGTCATGACCCCAATTTCCCTCTGTAGGATGTCGTGATGGCACCTAGTCTCTAAGACTAGGTAAGTCTGATATACATGCAGAATTTAACTGAGAAAATTATTAAGCCATTCAAATTAAACAACAACTATCAATAAAAGGCTTATGCAGCTCAACATAACAACCTCCCAAAATTCGGTGATACCAAGTCACAGGCTCTACAAGAGTATACCGAATATCCCTATACAACTGTATATAATAAAAGGATAAAAATATAGAACAAGATAGAGGGTGACTCCGAGGAATTCAGACTTTGGCTAGTATATGTTGAAGTCTCCAATCCGAGCACGAACTTACTGGTGCCTTGGCTGGTAAGAGGTACTTGGAGCTGCACAAAAAGATTTGTAGAAGCGTAATATGAGTACATTACAACGGTACCCAGTAAGTGTCAAGCCTTACCTCTGTAAAGTAGTGACGAGGTCAGGTTAAGACCCTACTGGAATAAATAAGGAAACAAAGCAGGTATTGATAATGTGATAATGAAAAACAAAGGAAATGAAACAATGGATAAATATGACAGGAAACACTACACTGAACTAAGGCAATTAACACATCACAGAATTAAACACATAGTAAGAATGCCACGGACAATGATGCAAACAAAATCACAATCTTTCCTTATACACTACAGGAGCATTGCATTTAGTTTTGAAAATCATTTTTCCCTAAATTGCTACCCACGCTTTTTTCACGACCCACGAAATTTCCATTCGTAGGATGTCGTGATGCACCTAGTCTCTAAGGCTAGGTAAGCCTAACAAAATGTGGAATATTACTAAATAACAATTAAAGTCTTAAAATCCAACAATTAGTATAGACATAATTGCCCAAAACCCGACGAAATATAAGTCACGAGCTGTATGAATACATATTAAGCATCTCTATAGATCAAAGTCTAACAAAGTGTAAGAAATAAAATAATTTAGGTAGAGGGGGCCTCTGAGGTCTGTGGACGCCGACAGGTATACCTTGAAGTCTCCGCGTACGGACTAAGCTCACTGATGCCTGGTCTGGTAGGAAGTACCTGGATCTGCACAAAATGATATACAAAAGCGTACCATGAGTACACCACAGCGGTACCTAGTAAGTTCAAAGCCGAACCTCGGTAGAGTAGTGACAAGGTTAGGTCAAGGCCCTACAAGAAATAATAAGAACATGATGAAAGATATAACAATAGAATGGTAATGACAATGGAAATGAAACAGATAAGGAATTACCAAATGTTAACTACAAAAAATCAAGGCAGATAATACAACACGGAAGGAAACAAGGATTGACATGTTAAGGAAACAAATAATCAAGACAAATACATCAAATAGAGAAATATCAACAAGGGTCACTACCGAGGTACCGCCTCGTAGTTCGAAATCACAAAAGTAACTCACAGTCTTTATTTGTATCACCGCGGGAGCCTATACATTTAGTTCTGAAAAGCATTTTTCCCGAAATAGCTTCCCGCGCATTAGCCCACCTTATCATACCACATGGCTTCTAGTAGTTCCCCTACTAGACACATGTATAAACCCCACCTTATCTCACCGCATGTGTTTCAACCACTAGACCTTATACCACCACATGCATATCAATATCACAACGTATCACAAATCGCACCTCAAGTGTCCAATATCACAACTTGCTAGAGAAACCAAACAATAACAGAATTTCACAACAAGGAGCCCTCGGCTCAACCATAATGTACACAAACTATCAACAATAACAATTGGAAGATAACTCAATTGATGATATTTCACAACTCAATACTTTGCCTCAATATGAATCACGACCTTTGCAACTTAATGCCAATTTCAACAACAAGATATTCCAAGAATAGCAATTTCAAGTAAAGAATTCAACAGTTACATAATGATTACGGAATAAGGGAAAATAAGAGCTTCAACTAAAAATGTAGTGCAGTTAGAAAGTAAGCGATAAGACAATAGGCATGTGAAATTAGACTAAAATGACGATGATAACATGTTAAGTCAACTCAATTCAAGCATGAAAGGGATCTACATAGCTAAAACCAGAAATTTTCATATTTAGCCAGTGTACACACTCTTCACCTTGCATACACGGCTTTCACATATCACAATTATCACAAACAATACCAATCCTAAGTAGTAATTTCCCCACACAAGGTTAGGCAAGTCACTTGCCTCCAATCGCGCTTACTGTGTCAACTAGTAGGCCTTTCCCTCGATTATCCAACTCCGAAAATCTCGAATCTAGCCAAAACAATTTCATACTATAAACATAATCATAGGAAACTAATTGAAACAATAAAATTTACGATATTAGCAAAGAAATAAAAGGTCATCTCAAAAAGTCAACGCTGAGCTCACGTCTCGAAATTCACAAAAAGTTATGAAATTCGGAACACCATTCAACGACGAGTCCAACCATACCTAAGGGGGTATTCACAAATTTTCAAACTTAAAACAATAATTAAATTCTAAAAATGACAATAGATTCGGGTAATTTAACCAAAATCGAGTTAGGAATTCTTACCCCAATATTTTTCCTGAAATACACGAGGGAAATCACCTCACACCGAGCTCCAAATCCCAAAAATGTGTAATATGAAATAAAGCCTCGATTTCAAATTTAGGTTCTACTGCCCAGCGATTCCTTCCTGAACTTGCAGCCCACGCGACCGCGAAGAAGAAAAATGCGTGAACTTGCAACCCCAAACTCTTCTACGTGAACGCGACCTCCTTCACGCTTTCGCGGTTCAATGGAAACCAATAATTCGCGATCGCAGACCCCTTATCGCGATTTCATAGAGAAAATTTCCCTCAGATCCAATCTACTCTTCGTGATCGCGTTAATCCACTCACGATCGCATATGAGGAAACCAGAAGCACCATATTTAACAACCTTTAAGGTTCCAAAATGCGTGAACATGATCTGAATTACACCCGAGGACCCCGGGACCTCAACCAAACATACCAACAAGTCCTAAAGTATCATAGGAACACACCCGAAGCGTCAAATAACATCAAACAACAGTATAACTACGAATCGTGCATCGATTCAAGCCTAACGTATGAACTTCCGAATTCCAAAACTAATGCCGATTCATACCAAAACAACTCCCATTGGCTGTAAATTTTGCACGCAAGTCATAAATGACATTACAGATCTATTCCAACTTCCGAAATCGTGATCCAACCCTGATATGAATAAAGTCAACTCCCGGTCAAACTTTCCAAAATCCTCCATTTTCCATCCTTCGCCAATTCATGCCGAAATGACATACGGGCCTCCAAATCAACACCCATACATGATCTTAAGACCGAAATTACCAAACGGATCTATTGAAAACGTCAAAGCTCCATTTCTATGTCATATTTACAGAAGTCAAACTATGGTCAACGTTTATAACCTAAACCTCCAACTTATGGACTATGTGTCCAATTTCACTCCGAAATGCACCCGAAACCAAAACCAAACACCCCAGCAAGTTACATAACCACAATATAACATAGAGGAAGCATAAATTAGGAGATCAGGGTAGAGGAAGCATAAATTAGTGTATCAGGGCTGAAATACTCAAAACGACCGTCCGGGTCATTACATCATCCCCCTCTTACATGAAGTGGTGAAAAGATGAGGGTAACAGCTACGCATATCACACTCGGCCTCCCAAGTCGCCTTCTCGACCGGATGGCCCCTTCACTGAACTTTCACTAAAGCAATGTTCTTTGACCTTGACTTTCAAACCTGCCTATTCAAAATGGCCATTGGCTCCTCAACATAAGAAAAATTCTTGTCCAACTGGACTGAGCTTAAGTCAAACACATGATATGGATCACTATGATACTTACGCAGCATAGAAACACAGAATAATGGATGAACTACAGCTAGACAAGGTGGTAGTACAAGCTTGTAGACCACCTCTCCAATCCTCTCAAGAATCTCAAAAAGGTCCGATATACCTAGGGATCAACTTGCCCTTCTTTCCAAACCTCATAACACCCTACATGAGTGAAACTCGGAGCAAGACCCGCTCCCCAACCATGAATGAAATGTCACAAACCTTTCGATCTGTATAACTCTTCTATCTAGATTGGGTTGTACAAAGCTGATCTTGAATCAATTTAACCTTTTCCAAAGCATCTTGAACCAAGTCCGTACCCAATAGCATAGCCTCACCCGGCTCGAACCAACCCACTGGAAACCGACATAGCCACCCATAAAAAGCCTCATGCGGATTCATTTGAATGCTTGAATGGTAGCTGTTGCTGTAGTCAAAATCCACAAACGGCAAGAACTGATCCCAAGAACCCGTAAACTCCATCACACATGCACGAAACATATCCTCCATTATTGGAATAGTGTTCTCAGACTGTCCGTTCTTCTGAGGATGAAATGATGTACTCAACTCAACCTGTGTGCCTAGCTCACACTGTACGGCCCTAAAAAATCGCGATGTAAACTGCTTACCCCGGTCAGAGATGACGGATACCGGCATGCGATGAAGTATGGCAATCTCGCGAATATAAACCTGAGCGAGTTGCTCTAAAGAATAAGTAGTCACCACTAGAATGAAATGAGTCGGTTTGGTCAATCTATCCACAATCACCCATATTGCATCGAACTTATTCTGAGTCCATCTATTTTCCATTTCCACTCTAGAATCTCTAGCCTCTGAAGCAATCCACTTGGCCGTTGATGCTCATACTTCACATGTTGACATTTTAGGCGCTGAGCTGCATATTCCACTATGTCCTTCTTCATCCTTCTCCACCAATAGTGGTGCCTCAAGTCCTGATACATATTGGTGCCACACAGATAAATGGAGTATCGCAAACTTTGAGCCTCCTGGATGATCACCTCACGGAAACCATCTACATTGGGCATGCATAGTCTGCCCTGCATCCGCAACAAACCATTATCCTCAATAGTGACCTTCTTGGCATCGCCGTGCTGAAATGTATCCTTGAGGACAAGCAGATAGGGATCGTCATACTGGTGCTCTCTGATATGATCATAAAGAGAAGACCGAGAAACCACACATGTCAAAAATAGACTCAGCTCTGAAACATCTAAACTAACAAACTGGTTGGCCAAGGCCTGAACATCCAATGATAATGGCCTCTTCGCTGCCGGTAGATATGCTAAATTGTCCATGCTCTCCGCCTTGCGACTCAAGGCATCGGCAACCACATTGGCCTTCCCGGGATGATACAGAATAGTGATATCATAGTCCTTAAGAAACTCTAACCACCTGCATTGACCAAGTTAAGATCCTTCTACTTGAATAGATATTGTAGACTCCGGTGGTCGGTATAGACCTCAAAAGGGACACCGTACAAATAGTGCCGAAAAATATATTCGAGGCATGAACATTAGCTGCTAACTCAAGGTCATGGACAAGATAGTTCTTTTCATGCACCTTCAACTGTCTAGATGCGTAGGCAATCACCCTACCGTATTACATCAATACCGTGTCGAGGCCAACACACGATGCATCACAATATACAGTATAAGGCCCCGAACCCATAGGTTACACCAACACTGGGGCTGTAGTCAAAATAGTCTTGAGATTTTTTAAAGTCCTACTTGCACTCCTCAGTCCACCTGAACGGAGCACCCTTCTGGGTCAATATGCTCACAGGTGTAGCTTAATAGCTGATGACGGTCTAGGCCAACTCTACACTGCTTCAATTTTCTTTGAATCTACCTGGATCCCCTAACTCGACACTATATGACCAAAACATCCAACCGAATTAAGCCAGAATTCACACTTTGAAAATTTTGCATACAACTTCTTTTTTCTCAGGGTATGAAGCAAGGTCCTCGAGTTCTGCTCATGATCCTCCCATCTCCAGGAGTACACCAAGATGTCGTAAATAAATACAATGATGAATGAGTCAAGATAGAGCTGGAACACGTTGTTCATAAAGTGAATAAATGAATCTGGGGCATTGGTTAGCCCAAATGACATCACAAGGAACACGTAATGACCATACTGAGTCTTGAAGGCAGTCTTCAGAATATTTGGCTCACGGATCTTCAACTAATGATAGCCTGACCGTAAATCAATCTTTGAGAATACTCTGGAACCATGTAGCTGATGAAATAGGTCATCAATGCATGGCAATAGATACCTATTCTTCACTGTAACCTTTATCAAGTGTCGATAATCAATACACATGCGCATAGAACCATCCTTCTTCTTTACAAACAAGACCGGAGCACCCCAAGGAGATACACTAGGCTGAATGAAACCCTTATCAAGAAATTCTTGAAACTGCTCCTTTAACTCCTTCAACTGTGCTAGGGCCATACAATATGGTGGAATAGAAATGGGCTGAGTGCCCAGTAGAAAATCAATACCTAAATCGATATCCCTGCCGGGCGGCATGCCTGGAAGTTCCGCCAGAAATACATTTGAAAATATTTTCACTACTAGAGCTGACTCAACGGTAGGAGTATCAACCTGACATCCCTTACATATGCTAGATACGCATCACATCCCTTACTGATCATTTATTGTGCCTTAAGGAAAGACACCACCCTGCTAGGAATATAATCTAAAGTACCTCTCCACTCCCACCATCTTGGCGTGACAATCAAGAATAGCATGATAGGGCAACAACCAGTCCATACCTAAAATAACATCAAAATCTACCATACTAAGCAAAAATAGATCAGCTCTGGTCTCAAAACTACCAAAAACAACTAAACTTACACACGGTCAACCACAATGGAATCTCCCACAGGTGTGGACACATAGACAGAAGAAGTCAAAGAACAACGGGATATACCCAAATATGGAGCAAAGTATGACTATACATAGGAATACGTGTAGCCTGGATCAAACACGATTGATGCCTCTCTATGACAAAACGGAATAATACTTGTGGTAACTAAGTATGATACAACTGCCTCAGTCCTAGCAGGAAGGGCATAATATCTAGCCTAACCTCCCCCTCTAGGGCGACCTCTAGCTGCTCGACCTCTACCTCTAGCTGGCTGTGAAGGTGGAGTGGCAACTAGTGTGATAAACATGTCCCGAGAAGCCTGAGGACCCGGTGGAATACGTGGAGCCTGAGTAATCTACGGAGGTGCAACCCTCATGATTCTGGGGAAGTCTCTCACCATGTAACGAGTGCCACCACACACAAAATAAGCTCTCGAAGGATGTGGATGTTGTAACTAGCTCGGGCTTGATCGGCTAGACTAACCGCTGAAAGCACCCCGTGCAGGAGGTACAGTAGGCAATGGCGATGCATAATGGGCAACCAGGGGCCTAGGAATGGCCGTAATACTACAAGAACATGGAAGTGCTGAATGAACAGGGCAGTTCACATAACCCCTACCATGACGGGCTGCAACTGGGGAACGGGCACCATTATATATGCTCTGGGTATGGGTGGCGAGCGTCTGTGTTCCACCACCAGCCTGAGATGTGTTAGGACCAAGTGGGATCAACTCTGCCCAAGCCAGAGTGACAAATATGATCAGAAATTAGGCGATGGTACCAACTTGTATACCCCAAATTTTCCTCTATGATGTCCTGACGGCACCTAGTCTCTAAGACTAAGTAAGCCTAGAAATGTGGAATATAATTGAAGTAACAAATAGAGTTTTAAAATCCAGCAACTAGTATATACATAATTGCCCAAAACCCGGTGAAATACAAGTCACAAGCTCTATGAAGTGATATTGATCATCTTTATACATCTGAGTATAATAAAGAGTAAGAAATAAAATAATTTAGGTAAAGGGAGGACTCTGAGGGCTGCGGACACTGGCAGCTCTACCTTGAAGTCTCCATGTACAGACTCAACTCACTGATGCCTGGTCTTGTAGATAGTACCTAGATCTATACAAAACAATGTGCAAAAGCATAGCATGAGTACACCAAAACGGTACCTAGTAAGTCCCAAGCCTAACCTTGGTAGAGTGATGACGAGCTGAGGTAAACGCCCTACTGGGAATAATAAGAACAAAACAAAAGATATAACAAGACAATGGTAATGATAATGGAAATGAAACAGATAAGGAATTACCAAAAGTTAACTGCACATAATCAAGGCAGATAATACAAGACAAAAGGAAACAAGGATTTACATGTGAAGGAAACAAACAACCAGGAAAAATATAGCAAATAGCAAAAGATTAACAAGGGCCACTATCGAGGTACCACCTCATAGTCACAAATCACAAAATTAACTCACAGTCTTTCCTTATACCACCGCATGCGTATCAATATCACAATATATCACAAATCGCACCTCAAGTGCCCAATATCACAACTTTCCAGAGATACCAAACAATAAGAATTTCACAACAAGGAGCCCTCGGCTCAACCACAATATACACAAAGTCTCAACAATAACAACCAGAAGAATAACTCAATTGAATGATATATGTCAACTCAATGCTTTGCCTCAATAGGAATCACGACCTTTGCAACTCAATACCAATTTCAACAACAAGAAATTCCAAGAATAGAATTTCAAGTGAATAATTCAACAGTTAAATAATGATTACAGAATAAGGGAAAATAAGAGTTTCAACTACACATGTAGTGCAATTAGCAAGTAATAGATAAGACAATAAGCATGTGAAATTAGACTAAAAATGACGACTATAACATGTTAAGGCAACTCAATTAAAGCATGGAAGGGATCTAAATTCCAATCATAACTCTCGAAATTCACAAAAGTTACGAAATCTGGACCCCCATTCAACAACGATTCCAACAATACCAAAATTACTAAATTCCAATCATAACACGACACTCAAATCCTCAAATTTAGCCTAAGGGGGTTTTCACAATATTTTCCAACTTAAAATACCAATTAAATGCAAAAAACGAAAATAGATTCGGGTAATTTAACCAAAATCAGGATAGAAATGCTTATCCCAATGTTTTCCTTGAAAACCTCATGATAAATCACCTCACACCGAGCTCCAAAAACCTCAAAAATGTAAATATAAAATAAACCCTCGATTTTAAACTTAACTTATGTTGCGTAGCGATTCCTTCATCGCAAATGGGGAATGATCCTAGCGTTCACGATGCACAAAAACTGTTGCAGCCCAAAATAACACTTCACGATCGCAAAAAACTTCATGCTAATGCAAAACACTGCCTCATCAAGCTATGTGATCGCATAACACACCACGCTACCGCGAAGAACAAAAACACGTGAACCTGCAGCACCAAAATTCTTGTACGCGAACGCGACAAACCAACCTTCCATGATCGCAGACCCCTTCTTGCGAATGCGTAGAATAAATTTCCCTCTGAGCCAATCTACTCTTCATGATCACGTTAATATAATCGCGGTCGTGTATGAGGAAACCAAAAGCACTAGATTCAGCAACCTTCAAGGTTCTGAAATGCGCCGAACATGATCCTAATTACACCCGAGGCCCCTCGGACCTCAACCAAACATACAAACAAGTCCTAAAACATTATACGATCATGCTTGAATCATTAAATCACATCATACAATACTAGAACATGAATCGTGCATCGATTCAAGCGTAAGGAACTTATGAACTTCCGAATTCAAAAGCTAATGTCGATGCATACCAAAACAACTCCTATTGACTGCAAATTTTGCACGCAAGTCATAAATGATATTAGAGACCTATTCCATCTTTCAGAATTGTGATCTGACCCCGATATCAATAAGTCAACTCCCGGTCAAACCTTCCAAAATCTTCCATTTTCCAACTTTCGCCAATTCATGCACAAACAACCTACAGACCTTCAAATCAACATCGGGACACGCTCCTAAGACCAAAATCACCATACACAGCTATTTAAACCGTCACAACTCTATTCCTATGTCATATTCACATAAGTCAAACTACGGTAAGCTGTTACAACCTAAACCTTCAACTTAGGGACTATGCGTCCCATTTAACTCCGAAACGCACCCGAAACCAAAACCAAACACCCCAGCAAGTTAAATAACACAATATAACATAAAGAAAGGATAAATTAAGGGATCAGGCCTAAAATACTCAAATCGACTGGCCGTGTCATTATAGTTTTAGCCCACCTTATCACACCGTGTGGCTTCAAGTAATTCCCGTACTAGCAACATGCGTATCAAGCCTACCTTATCTCATTGCATGTGTTTCAACCCCAATCCTTATACCATCACATGCGTATCAATAACATAACGTATCACAAATCTCACATCAAGTGTTGAACATCACAACTTGCCAAAGAACTTAACAAAAATAGTGTTTCCATAATAATAACCCATGGCTCAACAACAACAACGATAAGAGTCTCAACAATAGCAACCGAAAGTAAATAGCTCAACAAGAATGGTGTTTCAACAAAAATTACAACTTTGCCTCAACGTGAATCACGTCCTTTATAACTTCACACCAAATTTAGCCATGAGATATTCCAAGAAATAATGACTTCAACTAAGGAATTCAATGGTTAAATAATGAATAAGGAACGGAGAGAATAATAACCTCAACTAAACATGTGAAGGCAATTAGCAAGTAAGCGATACGACAAATATTAACAATGTCAAGTAAAGAATGTGAAGATAGACTAATGATGATGAGTAAAACATACTATGGCAAATCAATTAAAGGCATGAAAGGAATCTACATAGCTAAAACCGGTCAATTACCTTATTTATCCCGTGTATACATTCGTCACCTTGCATACACGACTTTCACATATCACAGTTCACACAAAAAAACACCAATCCTAAGGGGTAATTCCCCCACACAATGTTAGGCAAGAAACTTACCTCAAAACACTCTAAATCAATTCACTAGTAAGTTTTTTCCGCGATTATCCAACTCTGACTAGCTCGAATCTAGCCAAAATAACTTCATACCATAAATATAAACTATAGGAAGCTATTCCGAACAATACATTTGCAATCTTTATAGAGAAACAAAAAGTCAACTAAAGAAGTCAAGCCCTGGCCCGCATCTCGAAACCTGACCAAACTTACAAAATCCGAACACCCATTCGATAACGAGTCCAATCATACAAGGATTACTCATATCCGACTTCAAATTACCTTTCAAATCCCCAAAATTTAGTCTAAGCAGTTTCACAATTTTCCCCAAATTGCCCAACTCAAATCACTAATTAGATGACAAAAACAACGATGGATTCATGTAATATAGCCAAATCCGAGTTTGAATCACCTACCCCGATGATTTACTTGAAACTCCCTTGAAACATCTCCACAAACCCAGCTCTCTACGTCCAAAAATGAAAAATGAGATAAAACCCTCATTTAAAGTTGTTTCGTAGTGATTTTTACTTCTGCGAGCCAAACGGACGCACGTGTGACCCTGCACTTGCAGAGTATGGTTCTCACCAAATCGTGCATGTGCGCCTGCGGAGGGTTGCCGCTTCTGTGACCCCAAGGTTGGCTAGCCCTTTCCGCTTCTGCGATGCTCCTCTCGCACCAGCGAGTCCGCTTCTGCGGATAGATTGACAACACAATATATGTTTTTACGGCTCAAAGGCCGCTTCTACGGTACCACACCTCCGGCTCAAAGTACGCAGGTGCTATTGCACCAGAACCTCAGCACCTTAAGCACATCGCCCAAGTCCAAAATTACCCAATTTCAATCTAATTCATATCCTGGGCTCCCGGGACCTCGTCTGAATATACCAAAAAGTTCCAAAATACATAATGTACCTACTCGAGATCTAAAATCACATCAAACAATATCTATTCTATGAATCGAAAACCAATTAAAGTCTATTGAAACTATGAACATCCGGTTTCCAAAACTAACATCGAATCATACCAAAACAACTCTGATTGACCTCAAATTTTGCACACAAGTCATAAATGACATGATGGACCTATTCTAACTTTTTAATCAGAATCCGACCCCGATATCAATAAATTAAACTCCCAGTTAAACTTCTCAATCTTCCAAACATTCAACTTCCTAATTTTTGCCAATTCAAGCTAAAACAACCTACGAACCCTTAAATTAATATCCGAACACGCTCCTAAGTTCAAAATCACCATACTAAGCTATTGGAAGCGATAAAACTTCATTCTAGAGTCGTCTACATAAAATTCAAACTACGATCAACTCTTCCAACTCAAACTTCCAACCTTGGGACTAAGTGTCCTGTTTCACTTTAAAACCCAGCCGAAACCAAAACCGAACACCGTGGCTAGACACATAACCACAATAAAATATAGAGGAGGCAAAAAATAGGGAATCGTGACTAAAATACTCAAAGAGACCGGCCATGTTGTTACACTAATGCATAGTATCATTGATCGATGTCCCCATTTTACTGGAAACCTTTGGAGAACGTTATTCGACATACTTGGAACAAAACTGCATTTCCCCCCTAGTTCTTGCCGACATACGGATGGACAAACAGAATGGGCTAATGCCTTACTAGAATGCTACTTGAGGCATTATGTACGTGCGCATCAGAAAGATTGGGCAAGGCTCAAAGGCATCGCCCAATTCTCTTATAACTTGCAACGGAGTGAGTCCACGGGGCGGACACCATTTGAGCTAGCCACTGGACAACTACCACTAACTCCACATTCATTACTAGCCGCCTTCGAGGGAAAGAGTTTGGTGGCTTATCATATGGCCAAATGATGGGAGGAGGATCTTGACACTACTAAGTCATACTTGGATAAGGCAGCTAAGAAAATGAAGAAGTTTACGAAACGTAAGAGGCGTCCCACAGACTATAGAGTTAAGGACATGGTCATATATTTTAGTATTATAAAACAAAAAATAATGTATAAAGAGAAAATAGAGATAGTATAATTTTATCCATATTTAAAATTTATTTGACAAAAAATAAGTAAATAAATAATACTCAAAAATATTATTGATAAATTTGAACAAGGAGAGAATTCTGAGAAATAGTCATACATGATAAAGTCAAGATAAAGTTTATGAATAATACAAAATGATATCCATTTTATTATTTCAATGTGGTATGTTACTGAAAATTTCATGTCATAATTTGACAATACTAATGGATAATAAAATTAGAATAAGCAAGGAATAAAAAAAATATAAAAATTTTAGAAAACAAATAGAAATATAAGTCTTCTAAGTTCTTATGATGAGAAAATTCGTACATATACTCATAATTAAAATTATAATAAACAAAGAGTCATAAATGAAGAATATTAAAGAAAGAAAGAATTCCAAATGATAATGTAAAATATTTATATTAATTAAATCTTTTCATATAGAAAGTTTTAGTTATTAAATAGAAGATTATAACGCATTATTTCATATTGAAAAAAAATAAAAAATAAAATAAAAATATATTACAATATTTATACATAAGATAAGAATATTATATATATAACACAAAATAAGAATTATTAAAATATTAGTATACTAGTGTTATACCCCGCGCCATGCGTAGACAAACTTTAAGAATCTTATGAAATTATGATCAGATATATCATGTTGTTTTAATAAATATTAGTTGTTATTTTATTTTTAATAGAGTTTGCAGAAATATAACAAATTTTATATAATTAAAGGATACACATCATATGGTTATTAAATAAATTATTTACGGTGGTCGCAATGGAGGCTGGTGGTGTAATGATCCGACCGGTCGTTTTGAGAATTAGCGTCTCGTTCGGTAGCTTAAGGTATTTAGAAACGTCATATTGTTCATTATGACTTGCGTGTGTGGCCGGGTTCGATTTTCGGATGATTAAGGATTGATTTGGAAGGATGATTCTTGTCTTAGAAGCTTAAGCGTTAAGAGTTTACCGGAGTTTGACTTTTGTGTAGGCAACTGCATAATGGTGTTTTGATGATTCCAATAGCTCCGTATGGTGATTTGGGACTTAAGAGTGTGTCCGGATTTGGATTTGGATGCCCGTAGGTTAATTTGATGCATTTTAACGTCATTCCTGGTTGATTTGATATGATTCGGCGCGAGTTGTAAAAGTTGAAAGTTCATAAGTTTATTAAGTTTGATTTGAGGTGCGAATTGAAGTTTTTGATGTTGTTAGATGTGATTTGAGGCCTGGAGTATGTCGCGACCCCAATTTCCCTCCGCGTGATGTCGTGACGATACGTAGTCTATAAGAGTAACACTTACTAAATAAATAGAAGAATTCAATCATCGAATGATAATTACAAGATAAAAATCTTATACACAATTACAATTCCAAAAACCGGTAGTACAAGTCATAAGCTCTACTTAGTTTGCTGGAAAATCCCTAAATGCAACTGTTCGGAATGGAATTAAACAGTAAAATAAAAATATCAGAAGGTTATTCCGAGTCCTGCGAACGCGACAACATGTTTACCTTGATTCTCCATAGCTCGACCAGCCAGCTAATAATCAACAACAAGCATGGCATCTGGATCTACACAAAAATGTGCATAAGCGTAGTATGAGTACACCACAACGGTACCCACTAAGTATCATGAATAACCTCGGTGGAGCAGTGATGATGGACAGTCAAGATACCTACCGGACTAAACAACCTGACACAAGTGTGTAGATGAACTAACAAAGAAACAATATTAATATAAAGGTAAGAAGGATAAGGAATACAAAACAATTCTTGCAATGATACACTAGTAACAACAATATTCAACACGAAGCAGTCAGGTAATAATGTTGTAGAGTAACTGATCACAGTCTATGTCCGGGAAACCAAATAAAGGGAAAACCAGCAACAACTCAATAAGAACAGCTGCTTTCACACCAGATTTGTTCAAGCATTTCCACCACGTACCGAACCTCATAATCACAGCTCACGAGTCCCAATTATTGAACACTAATCACTTGGCATATTGTGCCCATATTACAACTCATATCCACATAGACGACTCACGTGCCATTAGAACATCCCTCACACAGAAGGCAAGTAGACAAGAGTACGTATAATTGTCAATGACATCAGGATTCACCTTTTGAAACTGATACGGGTGCTTTAACTACGTGTATGCTTGTGCAAGTGTTCCACCACAATCCCAGTCAACAAATAGGAGTAGAGACAATGAATGGCACATAAAAAACGATCACCACAAAATGTACAATGTAATAAAAGCAGCAATGAAGTTTGAAGCAGCGACCAGCACAACAAGATTAGCTACATAGAACTGAGCAAAAAGTGCATCACGGAGGAAACCAATTAGTAGTATGCTAAGGAATACAATAATAAAAGACAAGTGCACAGAAAAGGGGAAATAACAACAAGAGCCCGTCTGAGGTACTGCCTCGTAGTCCCAAATTGTAAAATGAATCACAATTGTCCTTATATCACCGCACGAGCCTTTATATTTAGTTTGGAAAATCATTTTCCTGATATACCATCCGGCATTTTAGCCAACCTTATCACACCTCATGGATTCGAGTAGTTCCCCTACTAGCTACGCGTTTCAAGCCCACCTTATCTCACCGCATGTATTTTAATACCCAGACCTTATACCAATGCATGCGTATCAATAATAACATTAGCACAGCAGAAACCTCATACAACACAACAACAACCGCACGACAGAAACCTCATGCAAACACAATATCAACCACATGGTATAAACCTCATACAAACACAATAACAACAGCAAGGCAGAAGCCTCGTGCAAACAACATAACAAATCTTTCTACAAAACACGTATGCCAAAAGCATAACAACTCATATAAATGACTTTCACAATATGTGCCCACATGCCACAACATTTCCTTAAAACAGTTTCAATATCACAACCATACATAGCCCTCGACTCAACAACACTGAATACAACAACGACAACAATAATAACACGAGAATACGATAAGTAAATCAACACAAGAACATTAGAACACAAAGAAATGGGAGAACGAAATCACAAAGAAAGACACAACAAGGAAATAATACTCAACAAGAATAGTTCAACAAGGGAGAGGTAATGTGTAAAACTGACTCCATGAAAGTGCAATTCAACAACAAGAGAGATAGCATGAATTAATGACCCCAAAAAAGAATACGTCAACAATGAAAGGGATAACAAACTTTAATTAAGTCTTAGCAATTACGGAAGAGATACTAATGATTTCAATTAAGGTTAAGCAATTACGTAAAGGATAGCATGACGATAAAAAAGGAGCAACAACTTCAGCTAAGGCACATAAGAGTTTAATCGGTAATAAGGGTAGAACATGAAGAAACTAATTCCAATCAAGCCACGTACGAGTAAATTTAGTAAATGGGGGATTTAACATGACAAAACAACTTCTTATTTAATGGACATAAGAATCTAAGAGCCCTAAATGGTCAAATTTTCATAAATAATCCCGAGCACGTACTCGTCACCTCGCGTACACGGTCTTCACATGATACAATTAGCATAAATGACTCAAATCCTAATGGGTAGTTCCTCCATACAAAGTTAGGCAAGATACTTACCTCAAAGTAGCTAAACTGATACTTTAAAATGACCTTCTCGAGTGAAACATACTCCGGACGGCTCAAATCTAGTAAACTTAACTACAAATCATAAATAAAACTCATAGGAAATAATTCTAGATAATAAAGCTTCAATCGTTAACAAAAACTAAAAAGTCAACCCAAAGATCAAACCCCGGGCCCGAATCTCGGAACCCGGTAAAAGTTATAAAATCCGAACACTCATTCGATAATGAGTCCAACCATATAAGAATTACCAAATTCCGATATCAATTCATCCTTAAAATTATCATTTTATATTTTGAAAGATTTTCTCAAATATTCCCATTTTCCCCAACTCAAACCACTAATTTAATGATAAAAATAAAGATGGAATCAATGAAATAAAATCAAATTCTGGTAGATAACAATTACCCCAAACCAACACGTGAAGAACCCCTCATAATTCGCTCAAATCCGAGGCCTAAAACTCAAAATATGATAAAAATGGCCAAACCCTCCAAATAGAGATCTTATAACTCTGCCCAGGCATTCCTCTTACGTGATCGCGGAACATAAAAAATCACTGCTCAAGGAAATGAGCCACGCGTTTGCGGAAAACACCTCGCGAATGCGATGAACAGATTGGCCAGCCTTCGCGAACGCATACCAAATATCGCGAACGCGATGAGTAACATTCCATCATACTCCAATTCCCTTATGCGAACGCAGAACACCCTATGCAAACGCAAACAACAACCAGATGATCCTTCGCGAACGCATACCCACTGTCGCATCTGCGATGAGAAAAAATACTGAATTCCCCAGACTCACTTCACGATCGCGAAGAGAAGCAACAACACCAGAAACTAGCATCTCAAAAGCATGAAGAAATGACACTTAGCCTATCCGAAACACATGCGAGCCCCCGTGACCACAACCAAATATACCAACACATCCTAAAACATGATAAGAACTTAACCAAGGCCTCAAATCACATCAAACAATGCTGAAAGTACAAATCGCACCTCGAATCAAACTCATGAATTTCCAAATCTTCCCAACTTTCAAAACACGCGCACGAAACATATCAAATCAACCTGGAATGACGTCCAATTTCGCATGCAAGTTCCAAATGATATAACGGAGCTAACCCAACTCCCGGAATCACATTCGGAACCCGAGTTCACCAAAGTCAATCTCTGTCAAACCCATCAACCTTCCAAAACTTGAACTTTCCAATTTTTGCTGAAATGCATTAAATTACCCTACGGACCTCCAAATCAAAATTCGGAGACACGCTTAAGTACAAAATCATCATATTACGAAGCTATTAGAATCATCAAAATACCATTTCGAAGTCGTCTATACAGAAGTCGAACTCTGGTCAACTCGTGTCGCTTAAGCTTCTAAAATAAGTATTCTTCTTCCAAATTGATCCCGAATCATCTAAAAATCGAACTCGACCACACATGCAAGTCATAACACATATTACAAAGTTGTTTGAGACCTTAATACGCCAAATGAGACATTTATTCTCAAAATGACCGGTGGGGTCATTACAAAGTATGTCCGCAATATGTTTTGGAACTTATTGGTATATTTGCATCGGGTCCCGGGGGCCCCGGGTATGTTTCAGATGAGTTTTGGATGATTTTCTTATTTTTGGGCAATTCTGGTTCTGGAGTTTTTCTTTTGTGCAAGTGAGAGCGCATGTGCAGTGTCGCTTCTTCCGAATGTGGGTTGCTTTTGTGACATTGGGGCATGTCCAGGACTTTCGCTTCTGTGGGTGAGGAACCGCAGTGCGATATCGCATCTGCGGAATAATGATCGCATATGCGAAATAAAGGCTCGAGATGGTCATCCGCTTCTGTGGAGTTTTTGGCGCTTCTGCGGTGTCGCAGGTGCGATCCCTTTTTGTGCAGTTTTATATATGTCGTGGGTTTGGCCATTTTTATCAATATAGTGTTGTAGACCTCAGTTTTGGCCGATTTTGGAGGGATTCTTCACGTGTTGGTTTGAAGTAAATGTTATTTACCCGAATTTAACTATATTTCATGATTCCATAATTATTTTTATCATTAAATTAGTGAATTGAATAAGAGAAAATGTGAATTTTTGTAAAATATTTCAAAAATATAAAAAGAGGATTTGAAAGCCGGTTTGATGTCGGGATTGGATAACTTTGGTAAGGTTGGACTCGTCTCAGAATGGGTGTTCAGATTTTGTGATTTTTGTTGGGTTCCTAGGTGTGGAACCGGGTGGGTTGACTTTTTAGTTTTCATTAAAGATTGATTCTTTATTAACCGGAATTCTTTTCTATGGTTTTTATTTATGATACTACGTTATTTTGGCTAAATTTGAGCCGTCCGTAGGTTGTTTCACACGTGAAGGTCATTTTAGAGTATCGGTTAGCTTCGTTGAGGTAAGTATCTTGCCAAACTTTGTGGGGGTGGAACTACCCCTTACGATTTGAGTCGTTTGTGCTAAGTGTGTTATGTGAAAGCCGTGTACGCGAGGTTATGAGTACGTACTCGTGCTTATATGTGAAACATTAGCCGGTTTAGACTTTTAGGCCTCTTTCATGTATTTATTTTGAAATTGTTAGCACGTGTAGTAGCTTTTATTCATTGTGTATGCTATCACATGCTTCATTTGAAGTTGTCATTACATGTCACATTCTTTGCCTGTCGAGTTTGCTCTTATATGCCTTATTTGAAGTTGTTACCACTTTTACCATTATGTGATTTTGTTTATCGTCGAGTTACTTTTAGTTGAAATTGTTGTACATGATATCATTTGGTTGCCGGGTTATTCTCATGGATTTTGACATAGTTGCTAGTTTGTGCCATCTCTTTCTGTCACGACCCAAAACTATGTGACCAACACCCGTGTCACGACCCGGAATTCCCACCGTTGGGACCGTGATGGCGCCTAACATTTCACTTTTTAGGCAAGACAACGTTAGAGAATCGTTAAGACACTTCTTATACATTTCAGTAAATAACACCAAATAAGCTATAACGAGTTTAAAATGAGTGCAGAAATATATAATAGCCTCAATATATATACTACTACCCGGATCTGGAGTCACAATTCACAAACTTCTAGGATTTACTACAAGTAAAAGTTTGAAAGAAATACAACTGTTTGAACGAAAGAAACAGTAAAAAAACAGAAAAGATAGACGGGGACTTCAAGGTCTGCAAACACCAATAGATCTATCTTGAGTCTCCGATGAACGAGTTTGAGCTGCTACGCCTCTCGATCAGCTGGGACCAATACCAAAATCTGTACAGGTAGTGCAGAGTGTAGTATCAGTACAATCAACCCCATGTACTGGTAAGTGTCGAGCCTAACCTCGACGAAGTAGTGACGAGGCTATGACAAGACACCTACATAAAACACCTATGCAATTTAACAGTATATAAACAAATAACAACAAGGAAAAACTTCACAGGTAATATCGGGAGATGGAACATGCTGAGGGGAATACGAGATAGAGAACTACAACATGATGGTAACTTGAACAGTCAATATACTATGAACCAATATGAATAAGTAAATACAGTAATGGAAAAATGCACGGCATCACCCTCCGTGCTTTTACTCTCAACCTCACCATAAATTCAATAGAAACGGCACGGCATCACCCTTCATGCATTAACTCCCATAACGTGGCATGGCATCACCCTTTGTCATTAATACTCACAATATGGCACGACATCACCCTTCGTGCATTAACACTCACAATATGGCATGACATCACCCTTCGTGCATTAACACTCACAATATGGAACGACATTGCCCTTCGTTCATTAAAACTCATGATATGGAACAGCATCAAAACATGTAGCAAATAGACAAACAAGTCATATTCCCTCAAGTCAAGGGTAACCACGACACTTACCACGTTCCATAGGCACTCAATGCTCAATTACCACTTTCCCTTTAGAATCCACCTCCAAACCACTCGTATCTCCACAAATGACTCAATAATATCAAATATTGTTAAAGAAATGAATTACAATGCATAAATTTAGGTTCCCCAAACTTTCCACCAAAAAGTAAAAAATCGACCCCAGGCTCGCTTGGTCAAAACTCGAGGTTAGTACCAAAATCCATTTACCCATTCACCCCCGAGCCCGATTATATAATTTATTTCGAAATCCGACCTCAATTCAAGGTCTAAATTCCTATTATGCAAAAATCTTTAATTCTACCCAAACCCCCAATTTCCACCATGCAAAACCTAAATGTTACATTGAAAACAAATGAAATGTAATGGTAATTGAAAGAAAGTAGGTTTGAATCACTTACCAACAAATCGGGGAAGAAAATCTCTAGGGAAAATCGCCTCTAGGCCTTTAGNAAACACCAATAGATCTATCTTGAGTCTCCGATGAACGAGTTTGAGCTGCTACGCCTCTCGATCAGCTGGGACCAATACCAAAATCTGTACAGGTAGTGCAGAGTGTAGTATCAGTACAATCAACCCCATGTACTGGTAAGTGTCGAGCCTAACCTCGACGAAGTAGTGACGAGGCTATGACAAGACACCTACATAAAACACCTATGCAATTTAACAGTATATAAACAAATAACAACAAGGAAAAACTTCACAGGTAATATCGGGAGATGGAACATGCTGAGGGGAATACGAGATAGAGAACTACAACATGATGGTAACTTGAACAGTCAATATACTATGAACCAATATGAATAAGTAAATACAGTAATGGAAAAATGCACGGCATCACCCTCCGTGCTTTTACTCTCAACCTCACCATAAATTCAATAGAAACGGCACGGCATCACCCTTCATGCATTAACTCCCATAACGTGGCATGGCATCACCCTTTGTCATTAATACTCACAATATGGCACGACATCACCCTTCGTGCATTAACACTCACAATATGGCATGACATCACCCTTCGTGCATTAACACTCACAATATGGAACGACATTGCCCTTCGTTCATTAAAACTCATGATATGGAACAGCATCAAAACATGTAGCAAATAGACAAACAAGTCATATTCCCTCAAGTCAAGGGTAACCACGACACTTACCACGTTCCATAGGCACTCAATGCTCAATTACCACTTTCCCTTTAGAATCCACCTCCAAACCACTCGTATCTCCACAAATGACTCAATAATATCAAATATTGTTAAAGAAATGAATTACAATGCATAAATTTAGGTTCCCCAAACNTGAGTGCAGAAATATATAATAGCCTCAATATATATACTACTACCCGGATCTGGAGTCACAATTCACAAACTTCTAGGATTTACTACAAGTAAAAGTTTGAAAGAAATACAACTGTTTGAACGAAAGAAACAGTAAAAAAACAGAAAAGATAGACGGGGACTTCAAGGTCTGCAAACACCAATAGATCTATCTTGAGTCTCCGATGAACGAGTTTGAGCTGCTACGCCTCTCGATCAGCTGGGACCAATACCAAAATCTGTACAGGTAGTGCAGAGTGTAGTATCAGTACAATCAACCCCATGTACTGGTAAGTGTCGAGCCTAACCTCGACGAAGTAGTGACGAGGCTATGACAAGACACCTACATAAAACACCTATGCAATTTAACAGTATATAAACAAATAACAACAAGGAAAAACTTCACAGGTAATATCGGGAGATGGAACATGCTGAGGGGAATACGAGATAGAGAACTACAACATGATGGTAACTTGAACAGTCAATATACTATGAACCAATATGAATAAGTAAATACAGTAATGGAAAAATGCACGGCATCACCCTCCGTGCTTTTACTCTCAACCTCACCATAAATTCAATAGAAACGGCACGGCATCACCCTTCATGCATTAACTCCCATAACGTGGCATGGCATCACCCTTTGTCATTAATACTCACAATATGGCACGACATCACCCTTCGTGCATTAACACTCACAATATGGCATGACATCACCCTTCGTGCATTAACACTCACAATATGGAACGACATTGCCCTTCGTTCATTAAAACTCATGATATGGAACAGCATCAAAACATGTAGCAAATAGACAAACAAGTCATATTCCCTCAAGTCAAGGGTAACCACGACACTTACCACGTTCCATAGGCACTCAATGCTCAATTACCACTTTCCCTTTAGAATCCACCTCCAAACCACTCGTATCTCCACAAATGACTCAATAATATCAAATATTGTTAAAGAAATGAATTACAATGCATAAATTTAGGTTCCCCAAACTTTCCACCAAAAAGTAAAAAATCGACCCCAGGCTCGCTTGGTCAAAACTCGAGGTTAGTACCAAAATCCATTTACCCATTCACCCCCGAGCCCGATTATATAATTTATTTCGAAATCCGACCTCAATTCAAGGTCTAAATTCCTATTATGCAAAAATCTTTAATTCTACCCAAACCCCCAATTTCCACCATGCAAAACCTAAATGTTACATTGAAAACAAATGAAATGTAATGGTAATTGAAAGAAAGTAGGTTTGAATCACTTACCAACAAATCGGGGAAGAAAATCTCTAGGGAAAATCGCCTCTAGGCCTTTAGTTTTAAAATTTTGAAAGAATGGCAAAAATCCCATTTTGGTTTTATTTTTAATAACTGGGCGTCAGGTATTCAATGTGTTTGCGTGAGTGCCTGTTAGGCTTACGCGATAGCGAGTCCCTCATCGCGTTCGCGAAGGCTTCTCCTCCTTGGCCTTCGTATTCGCGAACCCGTGCTTGCGTTTGCGATGAAGATATGACTGACCCTTCCCCCAGATCCCTAAAGCTACGCCTTCGCGATGAATTGGTCGCGCTCGCGAAGGGTAAGGCCCCCATTGCTCAGCGTTCGCGACCCAGCCTTCGCGTTCGCGAAGAAGAAAACCTTTCCCAGCCCAGTTCACTCTTCTTGATCGTGAAAATGGCTTCGCGATCGCAAAGCACAATGCACCACAACACCAGCTGTAGCAAAACACCAGATTTGTCTAAGTCCAATTCACCTCGTAGCCTATACGAAACTCACCCGAGCACTCGGGGCTCCAAACGAAACATGCACACAAGTCCTAAAACAGCATACGAACTTGCTCGGGCGATCGAAACACAAAAATAACATCTAGAACTATGAATCATATACCAAATCAAAGGAAATTTTTTACAGAAGACTTTAAAACTTCTATTTTCACAACCGAACGTCTGAATCACGTCAAATCATCTCCGAGTTTCACCAAATTTGACAGACAAGTCATAAATATTATAGTGGACTTATACCGGGTTTCGGAACCAAAATATGGACCCAGTATCAATAAATCCAAACATCAGTTAGTTCTTAAATATCATAAATCTTTCAAACTTTCCATTTTTAACAAAAATCAATAACTCGGGCTAGGGACCTCCCAATTTGATTCCGGGCATACACTCAGGTCCCAAATTACGAGACGGACCCACCGGGACCGTCAAAATATGGATCCGGGTCTGGTTGCTCAAAACATTGACCGAAGTCAACTTAAATGAATTTCCAAGGAAAAATTCTTATTCTTATCAGTGTTTATCATATAAGCCGTATGGAAGAACACCCGAACTGAGCACTTACATCGAGAAAGGCTAAAATGAGGTTTTTCAGATATCAAAACACAGAATTAGATTCTAAAATATAGGATGACATATCGGGTAATCACATTTTCCACCTCTAAAATAACCGATCGTCCTCGAACGGATATAGAAAATTACCCGAACTAGTGAAAAGATGGGGATATCTACTCTGCATATCTGACTCGGACTCCTAAGTAGCTGCCTCAATGGGATGACCTCTCCACTGCACTCGAACTAAAGGATAATTCTTAGACCTCAGTTGTCGAACCTGCAAGGCTAGAATAGCTACCGGCTCCTCCTCTAAGTCAAATCCTTGTCCAACTGGACAGAGCTGAAATCTGACACCTGGGACGGATGGCCGTGATACTTCTGAAGCATGGACACGTGGAACATCAGATGAACTTCTGATAACCCCGGTGGCAACGCAAGCCTATAAGCTACCTCTCCCACTCTCTCAAGAATATCAAAAGGTCTGATATACCTATGGCTCAATTTGCCCTTCTTTCTGAACCTCATTACACCCTTCATGGGTGATACCCGAAGCAACACTCTCGCCCCGACCATGAATGAAATATCACGAACTCTACGGTCAGCATAACGCTTCTATCTGGACTGGGTTGTGCGAAGTCGATCCTGAATAATCTTGACCTTATCCAAGGCATCATGTACTATGTTTGTACCAAACAACCGAGCCTCCCCCGACTCGAACCACCCAACTGATGACCGGCACCGCCTACCGTATAATGTCTCACAGGGAGCCATCTGGTAGCTGATATTGTAGGTGAACTCTGCAAAGGGAAATAACTGATCCCACGATCCTCCGAAGTCTATAACGCATGGGCAGAGAATATCCTCCAAGATATGAATAGTGCATTCGGACTGTCCGTCCATCTGAGGATGAAACGTTGTTCTCAACTCAACCCACGTGCCTAACTCATGCTGTACTACCCTCCAGAAGTGCGAGGTAAAGTGCGTACATCAATTAAAAATGATAGACACGGGCACACCGTGAAGACGGGCGATCTCGTAAATGTAAATCTCTGTCAACTGCTCCAAAGAATAGGTAACTGCCATGGGAATGAGATGAGTTGACTTAGTCAGCCTGTCCACACTGACTGAAATGGCATCGAACTTCCTTTAAGTCCGTAGGAGTCCAACAACGAAGTCCACAGTGATACGCTCTCACTTCCACTCAGGAATCTCTATTTGTTGAAGCAAACTACCAGGTCTCTGTTGCTAGTACTTTACTTGCTGACAATTTAGACACCGAGCTACATAAATAACTATATCCTTCTTCATGCTCCTCCACCAATAATACTGTCGCAAGTCCTGATACATCTTGGCGGCACCCGAATGAATTAGAATACCGAGAACTGTGGGCCTTCTCAAGAATAAACTCATGAAGTCCATCCATATTAGGCACACAAACACGACCCTACATCCTCAAAACTCCATCATCTCTGACAATAACCTGCTTGGAACCACCGTGCTGCACTTTGTCCCTAAGGACTAACAAATGAGGGTCGTCTTACTGCCGATCTCATATATGCTCAAATAAGGAAGACCGAGCGACTGTACAAGCTAGAACACATTTGGGGTCTGAAATATCCATCCTCACAAATTGGTTGTCCAAAGTCCGAATAACTGATGCAAGCGGCCTCTAACCGACTGGAATGAACGCAAGGCTGCCCATACTCGCTGTCTTTCTACTCAATGCGTCGGCCACCACATTGGCCTTCCCAGGATGATACAAGATGGTGATATCATAGTATTTCAATAGCTCGAACCACCTCCTCTACCTCAAATTGAGATCCTTTTTCTTGAACAAATACTAAAGGCTCCGAAGATCCGTGAAGACCTCACACGACTTGCCGTAAAGATAGTGCCTCAAATTCTTCAGCGCATGAACAATGGATGCCAACTATAAGTCATGGACAGGGTAATTCTTCTCATGAACCTTCAACTGCCGCAACGCAAATACAATCACACTGCCCTGCTGCATCAATACCGTATAGATCCTAACACGGGATGTATCACAATATACCGTATAAGATCCTGAAACTGTAGGCAACACCAACACCGACGTTGTAGTCACAACAGTCTTGAGCTTCTGAAAGCTAGCCTCACCCTCGTCTGACCATCTGAACGGGGCACCCTTCTGGGTCAACCTGGTCAACGGGGCTGCTATAGATGAAAACCCCTCCACAAATCGACAGTAATAGCCTGCCAAACCCAAAAAACTCCTGATCTCCATAGCTGAAGTGGGTCTAGGCTAGTTCTAAACTGCCTCAATCTTCTTAAGATCTACTTGAATGCCCTCTGCTGATACAATGTCCCCCAAGAAAGAGATTGAATCAAACCAAAACTCCCACTTTGAAAATTTAGCATATAATTGGCTGGCTCTCACAGTCTGAAGTACAATCCTAAGATGCAGCTCATGCTCCTCTCGGCTACGGGAGTAGATCAAGATATCGTCAATAAACACGATCAAAAAGGAGTCCAAATAAGGCTAGAACACTCGGTTCATCAAATTCATAAATGATGCTGGGGCATTTGTCAACCTAAAAGACATCACCAGAAACTCAAAATGCACGTACCGAGTCAGAAAAGCTGTCTTAGGGACATCAGATGCCTTAATCCTCAACTGATCATAGCCAAATCTCAAATCAATCTTTGAAAACACCTTGTCACTCTGAAGTTGATCAAATAAGTCATCAATTATCGGTAATGGATACTTGTTCATGATGGTGACTTTGTTCAACTGCCGATAATCTATGCAGATCCTTATCGATCCATCCTTCTTCTTCACAGACAACACAGGTGCACCCCAGGGCGAGAGAATCGGTCTAATGAAGCCCTTATCAAGCAAATCTTGCAACTGTTCCTTTAATTATTTCAACTCTGGCGAGGCCATACGGTATGGCAGAATAGAGATGGGCTGAGTGACCGGAGACAAATCAATACAGAAATCAATATCCCTGTCGGGTGGCATCCCAGGTAGGTCTGTAGCAAACACCTTTGGTAGAATGGACAGGAGTCCGTGAAAGGAACCTCCCCACTAGAATCGCGAACATAACCCAAATAAACTAGACACTCCTTCTCGACCATACGCCAAGCCTTCATATAGGAGATAACCCTGCTGGTAGAATGGACAGGAGTCCCCCTCCATTCTAATCGAGGCAACCCCAGCAAGGTTAAGTTCACCTTCTTAGCGTGACAGTCCAATATAGCGTGATAAGGTGGCAACCAATTCATACCCAAGATAACATCAAAATCGACCATATCGAGAAGTAGAAGATCTACACTAGTCTCAAGACTCCCAATGGTGACCACACATGAACAATAAACATGATCTACAATAATAGCATCTCCCCATAGGTGTGGACACATACAGAGGCGAACTCAAAGAATCACGAGGAACAACTAAATATGAAGCAAACTAGGATGACGCGTAGGAATAAGTAGAACCCGGATCAAATAGAACTGAAGCATATCTACTGCAAACTGAAACAACACCTATGATAACAGTTTCAAATGAATCAGTCTCAAACCTGGCTGGAAAAGCATAAAATCGGGACTAGGCCTGCCACTCTAAACTATATATCTAGGACGAGCCCTAGTTGGCTGGCCTCCACCTCTAGTGGCCTGACCTCCACCTTTAGGTGCCTGACGCCTACCTCTAGCTGGCTGAGCGGGTGGTGAAGCTCTTGGTGCTGAGACCATGGCACAAGAACCCTGATGCTGTGAGTTGCCCGATGCCCGAGGGAAATATCTAGCAATGTGACTCGGATCTCCACAAGTATAACAGGACCTTGACTATTGTGACTTCTGACCCTGAAGTTGACCATGTCGACCTGAGTAACCACCCTGAAAATTCTAGAGCGGAGGTGCACTAATAGGAGCTGGTGTAGCACTATAGGCTAGCTGGTCGGAATAAGTCATATGAGGGCCACGACCACCTGAGGTACCGTGAGATGTATGGAATTCTGAATGAAACGGCCTGGGAGGATGGACTCTACCAAATGTACCCCTACCTCCAGATGAGGCACCACTGACCCCCCCCCCGGAATGACGTGGTCTCTTGTTAGATCCCTGACCTCCCTGAGCAAGAACCATCTCGACTCGCCTAGCGATATTGGTAGCCGCCTGAAAAGAAATCTCACTCCCAATCTCCTTAGCTATCTACAATATGATAGGCTGAGCAAGTCCATCAATAAACCTTCTCCCTCTCTCTCTCGCGGTAGGAAGCAGAAGAATAGCATGACGGGCCAAATCCACAAAACGGGTCTCATACTGAGTAACAGTCATACTTCCCTACTGGAGACGCTCGAACTGACGGCGATGCTCCTCTCTCAATGTGATAGGCATAAACATCTCCAGCAAGAGCTGAGAGAACTAGTCCCAAGTAAGAGCAGGAAATCCAGCAGGTCCGGTCAACAAATAATCTCTCCACCATTTCTTGGCGTAACCTAATCTGAAATGCAGCAAAATCGACCCCATTGGTCTCCACTATACCCATGTTCCGTAGCACCTTGTGACAGTTGTCAAGATACTACTGGGGATTCTCTTAAGGAGCACCACTAAAATGAACTGGGAAGAGCTTGGTAAACCTGTCCAATCTCTACAAAGCCTTAGAGGACATTGCTGACCCATCGCCGACTTGTGCTGTAATAACCGGCTGAACTACTCCGACTGGATGAACTGGTGGAGTCTGATATTGGGGAGCCATCTTCTTCGGAGTGTGGGTAGTAGGAGTCTGTGCTCCTTCTCCAGCCTGAGAGACGGCTGGTGCCATGGGGAATACGCCTGTCTGGGCCACACTCTCCATAAGGCCCACCAAACGGACCAAAGCATCCTGAACCACTAGGGTGGCAATGAACCCCTCCGGGGCCTGAGCTCGCCCGGCAGGAATAGTCTGGGCTGGAACCTCCTCATCAAACTCTACCTGAGGCTCCACCGCTATTGCTGTTACTTGAGCTCTGGGCTGAGCTCTTCCCCTGCCTCGGCCTCTAGCACGACCTCAGCCTTGACCCCTGCCTCTTGTAGGAGCTTCCACTGGTGGCTCTGGCTGTTGCTCAACTGAAGATGTGGTACGTGTTCTAGCCATGTGCGGAAAGGACAAGAATAGAAGAATTCAATCAGCAATGATAGAATAAAATCACACGGCAGAGAAGAATATAAGTGAAGTGATTCCTAAACTTCATAGCCTCTAGAAGATAAGCACAGACATCTCCATACCGATCCTACAAACTCTACTAACCCTACTCATGAATTGTGAGACCTAGTCAACCTAGTGCTCTGATATCAACTTGTCACGACCCGAAATTCCCACCGTCGGGACCGTGATGGCGCCTAATATTTCACTTTCTAGGCAAGCCAACGTTAGAGAATCGTTAAGCCATTTCTTATACATTTTAGTAAATAATAGAAAATAAGCTACAACAAGTTTAAAATGAATGAAAATATATAATAGCCTCAATATATATATACTACTACCCAGATCTGGAGTCACAATTCACGAACTTCAAGGATTTACTGCAAGTAAAAGTCTGAAAGATAGACAGGGACTTCAAGGTCTGCAAACACCAACAGATCTATCTTGAGTCTCCGATGAACGAGTTTGAGCTGCTACGCCTCTCGATCAACTGGGACCAATACCAAAATCTGCACAGATAATGCAAAGTGCAGTATAAGTACAATCGACCCCATGTACTGGTAAGTGTCGAGCCTAACCTCGACGACTTAGTGACGAGGCTATGACAAGACACCTACATAACAAACATGTGCAATTTAATAGTATGTGTACAAATAACAACAAGGAAAAACTTGACAGGTAATATCGGGAAGGGGAACAAATTGAGGGGAATAGGAGATAGAGAACTACAACAAGATGGTAACTTGAACAGCCAATATACTATGAATCAATAAGAACAAGTAAACACAGTAAAGGAAAAAGGCACGGCATCACCTTTCGTGCTTTTACTCTCAACCTCACCATAAAATCAATAGAAGTGGCACGGCATCACCCTTCGTGCATTAACTCTCATAACATGGCAGGACATCACCCTTAGTGCATTAACTCTCACAATATGGAGCGGCATCACCCTTCGTGCATTAATACTCACAATATAGAATGACATCACCTTTTGTGCATTAACACTCACAATATGGAACGACATCACCCTTCGTACATTGACACTGACAATATGACACGACATCACCCTTCGTGCATTAACACTCTCCCTTACCATAATGCAATGAACAAATAACAAATGGGAGAGAGAATAACAAGTACAAGCCTTACTTCAACACTTGGTTCCACAATATCAACCTCAACTTCGGAATCAATACTCAATTATCACCAGAGTATCCGTAAACATGACAAGAATGATTAATTTTACAATACTAGTCTAAACACGGATAACATGAACAAAGGAAGCTATAATTGCAAGAAACCAAGCTCCATCCGCATGCTTTAACCCGACTACAATGCATAAGTACTCGTCACCTTACATATACATTGTTCCCCAACATTTAAACATGTAGCAAATAGGCAAACAAGTCATATTCCCTCAAGTCAAGGTTAACCACGACTCTTCCCTCATTCCAAAGGCCACTCAATGCTCAATTACCACTTTTCCTCTAGAATCCACCTCCAAACCACTCGTATCTCCACAAATGACTCAATAATATCAAATATTGCTAAAGAAATGAATTACAATGCATAAATTTAGGTTCCCCAAACGTTCCACCATAAAGTCAAAAATCGACCCCAGGCCCGCTTAGTCAAAAATCTGAGGTTCGTACCAAAAATCATTTACCCGTTCACCACCTCCAAACCACTTGTATCTATCCACAAACGACTCAATAATATCAAATATTGCTAAAGAAATCAATTACAAATACTGAAGGCTCCGATGATCCGTGAAGACCTCACACGACATGCCGTAACGATAGTGCCTCCAAATCTTCAGTGCATGAACAATGGCTGCCGACTCTAAGTCATAGACAGGGTAATTCTTCTCATGAACCTTCAACTACCTAGATACATATGCAATCACCCTGCACTCCTGCATCAATACAGCAACGAGCCTAACACGGGACGTATCACAATATATCGTATAAGATCTAGAACCCGTAGGCAACACCAACACTGGCGCTGTAGTAAAAGCAGTCTTGAGCTTCTGAAAGATCGCCTGACCCTCGTCTGACCATCTGAACGAGGCACCCTTCTGGGTCAACCTGGTCAACGGGGCTGCTATAGATGAAAACCCCTCCACAAACCGACAATAATAGCCCGCCAAACCCAAGAAACGCCTGATCTCCATAGCTGAAGTGGGTCTAGGACAGTTCTGAACTGCCTCAATATTTTTAGGATCTACTTGAATGCCCTATTCTAATACAATGTGCCCCAAGAAAGAGACTGAATCAAACCAAAACTCGCACTTTGAAAATTAAGCATATAATTGGCTGGCTCTCAGAGTTTGAAGTACAATCCTAAGATGCTGCTCATATTCCTCTCGACTGCGGGAGTAGATCAAGATATCATCAATAAACACGATCACAAAGGAATCCAAATAAGGCTTGAACACTCGGTTCATCAAATTCATGAATGCTATTGGGGCATTTATCAACCCAAAGGACATCACCAGAAACTCATAATGCCCGTACCGAGTCAGAAAAGTTGTCTTACGGACATCGAATGCCCTAATCCTTAACTGATCATAGGCAAATCACAAATCAATCTTTGAAAACACCTTAGCACTCTGAAGTGGATCAAATAAGTCACCAATCATTGGCAATGGATACTTGTTCTTGATGGTGACTTTGTTCAACTATCGATAATATATGCACATCCTCATCGATCCATCCTTCTTCTTAACAAACAACATAGATGCACCCCAGAGCGAGAGACTATGTCTAATGAAGCCCTTATCAAGCAAATCTTGCAAATGTTCCTTCAATAATTTCAACTCTAGCGGGGCCATACGGTATGGCGGAATAGAGATGGGTTGCGTCTACGGAGCCAAATAAATACACAAATCAATATCCATGTCGAGTGGCATCCCCGGTAGGTTTGAAGTAAACACCTATGGAAACTCACGAACAACTGGTACTGAATCCATGGAAGGAACCTCCGCACTAGAATCGCGAACATAAGCAAAATAAGCTAGACACCCCTTCTCGACCATATGCCAAGATTTCATATAAGATATAACCCTACTTGTAAAATGGACAGGAGTCCCCCTCCACTCTAATTGAGGCAACCCAGACAAGTCTAAGTTCACCGTCTTAGCGTGACAGTCCAATATAGCATGATAAGGTGACTACCAGTTCATAGCCAAGATGACATCAAAATCGTTATATCGAGAAGTAGAAGATCTACACTTGTCTCAAGACTCCCAATGGTGACCAAACACAAATGATAAACACGATCTATAATAATAGCATCTCCCACAAGTGTGGACACATACATAGGATCACTCAATGAATCACGAGGCATAATCTAATATGAAGAAAAATAGGATGACACGTAGGAATAAGTCAAACCCGGATCAAATAGAACTGAAGCATATCTATTGCAAACTGAAACAATACCTATGATAATAGTGTCAGATGACTCAGCCTCAAGTCTGGCTGGAAAAGCATAACATCGGGGATGGGCCCCACCACTCTGAACTACATCTCTAGGACGGGCCCTAGCTGGCTGGTCTCCACCTCTAGTGGCCTAACATCCACTTCTAATGGCCTGAACTCCACCTCTAGCTACCTAACCCCTACCTCTAGCTGGCTGAGTAGGCGGTGAAGCACCTGGTGCCAGGACCATGGCACAAGAACCCTGATACTGTGAGTTGCCCGATACACGAGGGCAAAATCTAGCAATGTGCCCTGAATCACCACAAGTATAATAGGACCTTGGCTGTTGTGATTGCTGACCATGAAACTGACCCTATCGACCTGAGTAACCACCCTGAAAACTCTAGAGTGGAGGTGCACTAACAGGAGCTGGTGGTGCACTATAGGCGAGCTGGTCGGAATAAGGCATATAAGGGCCACGACCACCTGAGGCACTGTGGGATGTCTCAAATGCTGAATGAAATGGCCTGGGAGGATGGCCTCTACCAAAAGTACCCCTTTCCTCCATATGAGGCTCCGCTGAACCCCCCAGAATGATGTGGTGTCTTGTCAGACCTTTGACCTCAATAAGCAAGTACCATCTCGATTGGCCTGGCGACATTGGTAGCCGCCTGAAAAGAAATCTCACTCCCAGTCTCCTTTGCCATTTGCAATCTGATAGGCTGAGCAAGTCCGTCAATAAACCTTCTCACCCCTCTCTCTCTCTCTCTCTCGGTAGGAAGCAGAAGAAGAGGATGATGGGCCAAATCTACAAAACTGGTCTTATACTGAGTAACAGTCATACTGCCCTACTGGAGACGCTTGATATGACGATGATGCTCATCTCTCAATGTGATAGGCAGAAACTTTTCCAGGAAGAGCTGAAAGAACCGGTCCCAAGTAAGAGTAGGCGATCCAGCTGGTCTGGTCAACAACTAATCTCTACACCATTTCTTGCCATAACCTAACATCTAAAATTCAGCACAATCGACCCCATTGGTCTCCACTATACCCATGTTCCGTAGCATCTCATCATACTTGTCAAGATACTCCTAGGGATCCTCTGAAGGAGCACCACTGAAGTGAACTGGGAAGATCTTGGTGAACCTATCCAATCTCCATAAAGCCTCAAAAGACATAAGTGACCCATCGTCGGCTTGTGCCGCAACAACCGGCTAAACTACTCCGACTAGATGAGTTGCTGGAGTCGGATATTGGGGAGCCATCTACTCCGGAGTGTCGGTAGCAGGAGTCTGTGCTCCTACTCCAGCCTGAGAGACGGCTGGTGCCATGGGGAATGCGCCAGTCTTGGACACACTCTCCATAAGGCCCACCAAACGGACCAAAGCATCCTGAAGCACTGGGTGGCAATGAACCCCTCCGGGACCTGAGCTGGCCCGGCAGGAACAGTCTGGGCTGGAACCTCCTTATCAAACTCTACTTGAGGCTCCACCGCTGGTGCTGCTTCTCGAGCTCTGGCCTGAGCTCTACCCCCTGCCCCTCGTAGGAGCTGCCACTGGAGGCTCTAGATGTTGCTCAACCAAAGATGCGGTACATGTTCTTGCCATCTGCGGAAGGACAAGAATAGATGAGTTCAATCAGCAATGATAGAATAAAATCGCACGACAGAGAAAAATATAAATGAAATGATTCCTAAACTTCATAGCCTCTAGAAGATAAGCACATACGTCTCCGTACCGATCCTCCAGGTGCCTAACATTTCACTTGCCAAGCAAGCCAACGTTAGAGAATCGTTAAGCCACTTCTTATACATTTCAGTAATTAACAGCAAATAAGATACAACGAGTTTAAAATGAGTGCTAAAATATATAATATCCTCAATATATATATACTGCTACCCGGATCTTGAGTCATAATTCACGAACTTCTAGGATTTACTACAAGTAAAAGTCTGAAAGAAATAAAGCTGTTTGAACGAAAGAAAGAGTAAGAAAAAAAATGATAGACGGGGACTTCATTGTCTGCGAACGCCAACAGATCTACCTTGAGTCTCCGATGAACCAGTACTAATATCTGCACAGGTAGTGCAGAGTGCAATATCAGTACAACCGACCCCATGTACTGGTAAGTGTCGAGCCTAACCTCGACAAAGTAGTGACGAGGCTATGACAAGACACCTACATAACAAACGTGTGCAATTTAATAGTATATGTACAAATAACAGCAAGGAAAAACTTGATAGGTAATATCGGGTGGGGGAACCTGCTGCGGGGAATTTGAGATCGAGAACTACAGCAGTATGGTAACTTGAACAGCCAATATACTATGAACCAATAAGAACAAGTAAACACAGTAAAATAAAAATGCACGGCATCACCCTTCGCGCTTTTACTCTCAACCTCACCATAATATCAATAGAAATGGCATGGAATCACCCTTCGTGCATTAACTCTCATAACATGGCACGACATCGCCCTTCATGCATTAACACTCACAATATGTCATGGCATCACCCTTCGTGCATTACCACTCACAATATGGACCCTTCGTGCATTAACACTCACAATATAGCACGATATCACCCTTCGTGCATTAACACTCTCCCTTACTGTAATGCAATGAACAAATAACAACAGGGATATAGAATAACAAGTACAAGCATTACTTCAATATTTGGTTCCACAATATCAACCTCAACTTCGACATCAATACTCAATTATCACCAGAAGATCCGTAAATATGATAAGAACGATTAATTTAATAATACTAGTCTAAACACGAAAAGCATGAATAAAGGAAGCTATAATTGCAAGAAACCAAGACCCGCCCGCATGATTTAACCCGACTACAATGCATAAGTACTCGTCACCTCACATATACGTTGATCCCCAACATTTAAACATGTAGCAAGTAGACAAACAAGTCATATTCCCTTAAGTCAAGGTTAACCACGACACTTACCTCGCTCCAAAGGCCACTCAATGCTCAATTACCGCTTTTCCTCTAGAATCCACATCCAAACCACTCGTATCTATCCACAAACGACTCAATAATATCAAATATTGCTAAAGAAATCAATTACAATGCATAAATTTAGATTCCCCAAACTTTTTCCCAAAAAGTCTAAAATCTACCTTGAGCCCGCTTGGTCAAAACCCGAGGTTCAGACCAAAATCCATTTACCCGTTCACTCCAAGCCCGATTATATAATTTATTTCGAAATCCGACCTCAATTCGAGGTCTAAATTCCAATTATGCAAAAATCTCTAATTTTACCCAAAATTCCAATTTCCACCATGAAAAACCTAGACTTTAGGGTTGAAAACTCATGAAATGTAATGGGTAATTGAAAGAAAGTAGGTTAGAATCACTTACCAACACATCGGGGAAGAAAATATTTTGGGAAAATCGCCTCTAGGCCTCTTAGTTTTGAAATTTTGAAAGAATGGCAAAAATCCCATTTTGGTTCTGTTTTTAATAACTGGGCGTCAGGTATTCATCGTGTTAGCATGAATCCTAACAGGTTCGCGAAGAGTAGTGTATGTTAGGCTTAAGTGAGTCCCTCATCATGTTCGCGAAGGCTGCTCCCTCCTGGACTTTGCGTTCGCGAACCCGTGCTCGCGTTCACGATGAAGAGATGATTGACCCTTCCCCTATGTCCCTAAAGCGACGCGTTCGCGATGAGCTGGTAACATTCGCGAAGGATAAGGACCACATTGCTCCGCGTTCGTGGCCCAGCCTTCGCGTTCGCAAAGAAGAAAACCTTTCCCAGCCCAGTTCACTCTTCGCGATCTCGACAATGGCTTCGCGATCGCAAAGCACAACGCACCAGAACACCAGCTGCAGCAAAACACCAGATTTTTCCAAGTCCAATTCACCCCGTATCCTATCTGAAACGCACCCGATCCCTCGGGGCTCCAAACCAAAATTGGCACAAGTCCTAAAACATCATACGAACTTGCTCGCGCAATCGAAACGCCAAAATAACTCCTAGAACTATGAATCGGACACCAAATCAAAGGAATTTTTTTAGAAGAGTTTAAAACTTCTATTTTCACAACCGAACGTCTGAATCACATCAAATCAACTCTGTTTCTTACCAAATTCGACAAACAAGTCATAAATATTATAGTGGACTTCTACCGGGCACCGGAACCAAAATACGAAACGGGTATCAATAAATCCAAACATCAGTCGATTCTTAAATATAATAAATCTTTCAAACTTTCAATTTTCAACAAAAATCAATAACTCGGGCTAGGGACCTCCGTATTCGATTCCGGGCATATGCCCAGGTCTCAAATTACGATACGGACCCATCGGGACCATCAAAACACGGATTCGGGTATGTTAGCTCAAAACGTTGACCGAAGTCAACTTAAATAAATTTCTATGGAAAAATTCTTATTGTTATCAGTTTTTATCATATACACCTTCCCGAAAAACACCCGGACTGCGCACGTAAATCGAGGAAGGCTAAAAAGAGGTTTTTGAGACCTCAGAACACAGAATTATGTTCTAAAATATTAGATGACCTATCAGGTCATCTCAACCCGGCATACTACCCGACCCGAGTGAACCAAACATATGATGTACCCAAATTATATGCATGAAAACCTATTTAACTACTGAAGCTCATTCAAAATCATATACATTTTCAATTTAAATGATAAAATATTTTTCAATTCAAAATAACACATGACGCCTTTCATCATAATAACAATGAGACTAAGTAAAATAAATATATTTTCATGTATGTCATGTACAACCCCATTACTACAACCTTTCACAACTATCTATGGAGCCTTTATACCAAAGAATAGAATTAAATACTTGGGCTTATACCCGACTAGCATAAATTATGAAAACAACATGATAGCTACCACGAAATAGGAGTGGTGCCTCACCATATGCCTCATATAGAGAGTCAACCTAATCCCGACTTGACTGCATGCCACGTATCACACCTCATCTTAAAACATGTAAAGTAAGCGGGGTCCTGGAGGGGGGCCCTAAGGCCTTAGTACATCACAACGGTACTCAATAAGTGTCATAGACTCTCTCTAATGTAAGTCCATGGGACAAACTTTATAAAACTAATGCACCAATATGATATAAGACGATAAGAAATTTTATCAATTCATGATCCTTATCATTTTAAATAAAAGACAAGTGAAATAAAACCAACAATATAAACTTTTAAAACATTTATGTAAATCCAAGATTTTGAATAAAATCATACAAAATCATTTCATTTTCTTTAAGTCACTGGAATCACTTTCGGCTCCTTAGGCTTAAACATAAGAAAATCATCCTTACCTTTCACTGGGAGTACTATGCCATGACCGACACAAGAAGGTCAACTAGGTTATGTACATAGCATCAAGTATCATATACCCCACTTGCTCAGGTCGTCTCGTCGTAGTGTCATACGAACCGACTCAACCATGCTAATAATAGAATAAACTAGTACCCTCTTGAGGGAGAACACTTTGTCATAGTCTATTCCACAAAGTGGCCATATACGCCTACACCGACACGTGTAGTTTCATGACGACAAACACAATATATCCGAAGTAAATATCGGGGAACACAAGTAACTCCCAAAATATTTGATACTTCAAAAATAGATTCATAGCACAGTAGACTCAAATGATCTATTTTTATCAAATCATAGCATTAATAGAAAATCTAAACCATTTGAACAAAAAATATAAAAAGCCTTTTATATGTTAATGCCTTTATCTATTTAACATCAATCTTTAAAAGATACCACAAGTACTATTCTACTCATGAATTTTCAAAAGAAATACTTTCCATGAAAACTTATCTTTAGCACTCAAATATGTATACTCTTATCAATACGTATGTTTTGATAAAAACTTATAACATTTAGCTTGAATGTCATTTTGCCAATAAGATTTAAAATAAAATTTTATAAAACAACATGACACGACATATGCAACATAATGTTTTAGTACATGGAGACATCCGAACTTGTTCTTCCCCACAAGCACGAAAGCACATTTGCAAACAACTTAAACATTAACTCAAAACATGCTTTTAGAGAAAATCCCTCAAGAAGAGTAAGTTTTAATCAACTTACCTCGCTTTTGCTTTATTAATATTCACAAGATTTCAATACTCTTCCATCGTTCTAATATTGATTAAAATACACAAGCATCACCAACAAATCGATATCTACAATTAGATATCCTAATTACATCAAAATATGATCTAAAATATTGATCAATATGCATTTATGGTTCATAAGTTGCCTATAAGCTTCCAACAACTCAAATCGCCGAATAGAGTCACATGCTAGCCCATTCAAATTCATTCTTATATTTTATTACCCCTTCGAAGTTATTAATGATATTGCATCAATTGTCCAATACCACCAAGTTACTATTCATCATCATCCATAATCAACACTTGCAAAATATACGATCTGGGTGATTACTTAGTTGGTAACTTCCAACTTTTGCTAACAAATATGTCACGACCCAAAATCCAATCCGTTGTGATGGAACCTAACCCAACCCGCTAGGTAAGCCAGTTAACAATAAACCAATTCAAATGATATTTATTAAGAGAAGGAATGATAATACAACCGAACTATTATACAAAGCATTCCCAAGGACTAGTAATATAAATCATGAGCTTCTAAGATATAGAGTTTAAGCTGGTTTGAACTAAAATACACCATCTGTTTGAAATATACATGAACAGATATGAACTATGAAAGCTACCAAGATCAAGAGGCAGCTATAACTGGAATGCAGGTACATCTTCAGATCCAAGTCCGGCCTACGCAGCTACATCAACATCCAACATCTACACGGAAGGTGCAGAAGTGTAGTATGAGTACAACCGACCACGTGTACTCAATAAGTAACAAACCTAACCTTAGGTTGAAATTAATGACGAGCTGGGACAAGGGTCAGAGTCCAACTCCAATAACCAACAACAGTTCATTACAATATAATAAAGATGGTACAATAAATAACTAAGCTCGTTCACAGTTACGGAAAAATAGGCATGCTTTTCAAGTATAACAGTAGATCCCAAATCATTGACCGGAAAACCCCAAAGATAGATGAGCAACTTTCAGAACCGTGATTTTTCCAAAAAACCTTTCAACAATAAATAAGATATTTCATTTTCAGTTAGCACGAGGAAAATAAATCTCTATGCCTACATGTCAATATACGGGTGAAATCATGAATGCCACCAAATACAGGGTAGCACAAGGAAATGCATCTCTATGCATGTATTTTAAGTACGCATGTCCAATGCTATGCATCTCAGTGATGAACTCATGCACTCACACTCTCAGAGTACTCAATCACTCAGTATTGTACCGGGCAAGTCTAGCCTAGGGAAGATCCATCCCTCAATATAAATAGCAACTGACAGTTAGTCATGCAGTACTGTATAGGGCCAATCCAGCCGAGGGAACTCCTTACCAAATATAAAAGTATAGGGCAACTCCAAGCCAGGGAACTCCATCCCAAATATAATATCCATTGCGCTCACTGTGGGTGTGCAGACTCTGGAGGGGCTCCTTTATCCCAAGCGCTATAATAATCTAGGTCCAGGAATAAATAAACAAAAATATGTTGCGGCGTGCAGCCCGATCCCATAAATATCACTCACAATCAGGCCATCGGCCTCACTCAGTCAATAATCTCTCCAGTCTCTTGGGCTCACAATGCTCGTGCTAAGCAGCCTAATAAATGGTACGGGATGTGACAATATACCATAATAGATACTGAGACTTGATATGAAATGATGAATGTGACGGAGTACATAACTGCAATTAAACACATAACTCGACAGTAAAGAATGACCAATATGGGTCCCAATCGTACCAGCATATAGCCTAAACATGATTTCTAGCATAAATTATAGCTCAGGTGCTCTAACATATAGAGTAGAGTAAAAACGTTCAGATATGATAGCTACCCAGTTCCACCAAATTGACTAAATCGCAACTCACACGGTGCATGCCCACACGCCTGTCACCTAGCATGCATGTCACCTCAACATCAATCACATAATACGTATTTTGGGGTTTCATACGCTCAGTACCAAGTTTAGAAGTGTTACCTGCCTCAAACAAGACAAATCTAATACTGAGCAGGATAGGCGATGCTCCAAAATGCCATCTCGCGCGTACCAACCTCCGAACGGCTCAAAACTAGCCAAAAGTAACTCAAATACATCAAATAATACCAAAGGAAACAAACCCAATCGATAAAGGTCGAATCTTTAATCAAAAGACCAAAGTTAACCCAAAAGTCCAACCCGGGCTCGTGCCTCAGAACTCGACAAAACTTATAAAATCCAACAACCCATTCAATTACGAGTCCAACCATACTAGTTTCACCCAAATCCAACTTCGAATCAATGTTAAAAACTCAAAAACTAGCCCCATGAAACTTTATCCTAAAACCTCTAATTTCTCTTTAAAACTCATAGTCAAATTACCAAAAATGCAGATAGAATCACGAAATATAATCAAAATTGAGATTAAAACACTTACCCCAATCATTGTGATAAAATTCCTCTCCAAAGTAGCCGAAAACCGATCTCCATGTCTCAAAATGTGAATAAAATGACCAACCCTAAAACAATATAGCTTCTGCCCAGCGATTCTTGCTTTTGCGAACAAAGGGCCTCTTTTACGGCGTCGCTTTTGCGACAAAATTCCCTCTCTTGCGGAAAACACTAAAGGTCTGCTCTTCCGCACCTGCGCAACATGCACCGCTTCTGCGCAAATTCATGTGCGAGACAAAACACGCTTCTGCGCACATACCCGCTTCTGCGATCACAATTTCTGCTTTTGCGCACATGCATGTGCGCCGCTTCCTCTGCATCTGCTATGATCCCCAGCCAAGCCTTCCTTCTCTTCAATGACCAACTGTCCACTTCTACCGGCACAAATCTGCGTCCCATCGTTTCGCAGATGCGGAAACACCAGAACCAACAGTCTTAGCCAAATACAACATGCGAGGAAATGGTTCGAACCTCATCTGAAACTCACCCGAGCCCCGCGGGTCCCTGTCTGAATATACCAACAAGTTTCATGACATAATAAAGAACAAAAATTTTGCGCACAAGTCCCAAATGGCATAACGAATCTATTTCAAATTTTCTAAACCACAATCCGAGTCTGATATCCACAAAGTCCACTCTCGGTCAAACTTATGAACTTTCTAATCCTTAAAATTTTCATTTTTCGCCAATTAGTGTCGAATCCTTCTAGAAATATCCAAATACAAATCCTGGCAGAGGCCTAAGTCCAAAATCATCATCCAGACCTAGCGAAACCATCAAAACTTCGCTCTGGGGTCAAATTCACAAAAGTCAAACTTAATCACCTCTTCCAACTTAAAGCTTCAATCATGAAATTCATTATTCCAAATCGATTCCGAATAACCTAAAAACCAAAATCGACGATTCACACAAGTCATAATTTATCGTACGGAGAAACTACTCATGCCCTCAAACTACCGAGCAAAGTGCAAATTCTGGAAACGACCGGTCGGGTCTTTACATTCTCCCACACTTAAACATACATCTGTCCTCGAACGTGCCAAGAGTCATTCCAAAGCCATCAAATCGCAGTGTAATCTTACCATGCACATACCCGGGGGTGATCCCACATTACCTTATTTCATATAGGCCTGCCAATGCAACATAGCTGAAGATCATTACTTCAACCTTAGCCCGTAAATCACATAATCCAATTTTCAACATCAGGAATTTCCTATAAGATCTGAATCTCACATCTACACACTGTATAAGTCTGAACAATTGTATCAAGCCATAACCATAACCCAATATGTAATCGCATGATATACAGCATAACTAGCGTACTTGTAGCAATAACTTCTGATCACAATAATTGCTCAAAATAAACCCGGTATCGGTAATAAACCTCATATCAAACAAAACCTCATCCTAAAACCTTCGTACACTGCCAATGATGGAATCAAAGCTTCGACAAGAACTATAGCCAATTTATAAGCCGATCAACGACATTATCCTTCCAAATATACCCCAAACAAATCTGATGGCACCCATTCTAGGTCTAATGACCTTACTTTAGGAAGCCCAACTATCCTATTGACATGCTATACCAATACTAATGAGAATCACAATATGTGCAATCTGTGCACCAATTAGCAACAACTCAAATGTACCCAAAATGGCAAATGTCTCAATTGAGGGAACCGCCGTGCAAACTCAACAAGTACCACCACAACCGCAATGTTATAAACCCATCATACATGGTAGAACCAAGACTCATGAATCTAACACAAAGGATCATAACCCAACTTAACATAGCTGCAATGCGTGACCCCATCCAAATACTAGTCTACATGAAATACTCAAACCACAATGTTCCAAATCAATAACCACACGCAGTTTGTCATCAAGTACCCAATTTGCATGACCGTAACCACGGAGAAGCAAATTGCACAATATACCACACTCTAGAGAGAACATAACCAAGGTGGAATCAACCAGTCAACACCCTAATATCCATCTTGCTCGAATTCCGCTATAAGGCCAAAATAGAATCATACCATGTATGTCTATAATCAACGGATCCCAACCCCTCGTAGCATAGAAGGGTAACTCATAGAACATCTCAAAACACAAATAAGCTCAACTCTAACCGAATGGCACACCCCTCAACAACAGTAGTACGGAGTCAACCAATCTAAACCGGCATAGAATACACATCCTTATTGGGCCTGCCAATGGACCCCAAATCCACTATGGTCACCTATAAATAGATACATAACCCTCCGAAAGTCCACAAGGGTTGAACCATAACACATACTATCATTTGGCTAGCTTTGGTAACATCTTGACATTCCACAACCACAAAATAATTTGTTTCTAAGAACTCCTGGTCTCCAAGTCCATAGAACACAAGAATCACCATATCTGATCCCAACTCCACCGCCCGAATGTCTAACACATCTCTCATACACGATCATCCCACGGGGAGTACTTCTATAATTCTTTTGTGCCACATAGCAAATTCTGAATATCAGTAGTTGATCAACCAGGCAACTACCGCAATACCAATGAATCATCCGTAAGTGAACACACAATGCGCCTTCTGAAATGCGCACCCTTCTCAGGAATTACCAAGTAGTTACAACACTCATTTAAATATCTAAAACTGTCCATGCTGTCCAAAATTCATGACCTTCTCTCCCAATATGAATTGTGACCTTGCACATGCAAATCTCGGCCCCCACACAACCTACCGCATCTATCATACAATTATATGAAAAGTATGAGAATCCCATAATCAAATCTGATTCCAGCAGAATACATACCCGATCAGTCATAAATCTTCTATTTGATCCCATCTAGTAGAAAATCACACTACTCCACATGCTACTCACGCCGGTAGGAAATATCCATCTCAAGCCGTGGTAAAAACCATCGAGAACTCTTTGAAACCCAATTTCACATAACCAAGCCATCATAACTGAATATCTCTGACTCAACCAAGCCGCGCAGGTCGCCCAACCCAAAAGCATTGCCACGAAACACATGTAGAGACTCACCACATTATAAGTGCCCAAAGAACCGATCATACCCATTACCGTGCTGATCCAACCTACGATCAAACTATCCTACTTCCCCGAGTTCCTTCTGAATTGCCCTCAAGTTGACACTTCTCCTTCTAGAATACCACGATCCTCACCCAAAGCTCACCACAAGAGATCCTATCATAAGACCACACTGCCTTAAGGCCCATAAGCCGTTGTATTCCCTCTTAAGTACCCAAATGCTCCACAAACCGAGATACCCACTCTAAAGAGATCTTTTGTGAATCTAAAGTCGTTTGCTCCGCCTTTCTGATACCGAAATGTAAAATCCGTAATGATATAAAAATATCGCGAGTTTCGACAACATCCAATGTAAATCTCACATCCTAGCCATATACAGATCCGGAAAAATTCACAATTTCTACATAAAAATCTTGGATCTATTAGAACTTTCTCGAGAGTCATCCACCCTGCTCAAATCTCAAATGCACCGACCAAATGGGCCGAACGACTTGTGCCTTATTAGCACAACAACACACAAAGAAGTGACCCTGCCTTAGCACAACCGAGCAAATTTCTACCCCATGCGCACTATATCCGTCACGAATAACAACTAAAATCATTCCATGATTTCTATATACCTATAAAGTGTAATATAACACGTATCCAGAAATTTCCTTACTAAACTCATCCTTAAAACCAGCCTCTATAAGTCATAATTGATTCATATTATACCTCAAACCAAAACTGACGCAATACATAACCATGCAATCAAAGCATTGATAGTAGACTATACTACTTGGCTCTAAGCCATATATCAAAACACTCGATAACTCACAATGCCCATACTCTATTACTGTCATAATCTCGCACCGAAATTCAACTCAATCCTTCATAAGATCATGTAACACAAACCATCTAACACCTCAAATCATCTGCAAATCTCGCATCCATCCTCGTGACGGTCAGGTCAACTATCACAACCGATCCAAACTCAAATTGCATGACTATAACCAATTAGTAGAAAAGAAAGCCTCCATACAATATCATAAGGATCATACATCCGTAGATTAGCCCGCAGGTTATAACCCACCTGCTTTGCCTCAAACTGACATCTCAGTATACCCTTTCACAGTCACAACTACTACGTAATCACTTAATCTTCCTGAGTCTGAACTCATCAACAAGACATGAAAATATACTTCGTTCCACAAATGAAATAACATGAATGAATCCCTCAAAAACCTTCATGAAATTGAGAATCCAATAGTCCTTCTTACATTTCAAGAAAAATTTTCTCGTCACATTCAACCCATCTGAACACATCCCGCAGTCATATGATACACATCATATAGCCATCCAAACACTCATCGAGCTACAAATTCCAGTCATGGGGACATTACCAGCCATATGAGTCCAAAAGCACGTGATTAGAATGCCGAAATCCTCGTGCTCAATCTACGGTCAATTCCCGGCCTCAAGTCCTCCAGACTAGCCTATCATCAACACACCGAAATCACATCTCGCACCTCATCCATGGAATCACAAGCCATCGATGCACAACCGATATCGAGCGCTCACATGCGCATGCGAAAGCATGGAAGAAATTCAAAGAATTACGCTTCAAGCTGAATCAATGTCGCACAATAAGGAAAGAAAGATGGGATGTTTATCCTAAATGCCTGTGGCCTCTCAAATATAGGTATGGATGTCATCATACCGATCCGCAAGACTCTACTAAACACTTTCTCATGACTCGTGGAACCTATGAACCTAGATCTCTGATACCAACTTATCATGACCGAAAGTCCAAACCGTCGTGATGGCACCTAACCTAACCCGCTAAGTAAGCCAATTAACAATAAACATGTTCAAATGATATTTATTAAGAGAAGGAATGATAATACAACTAAACTATTATATAAAGAATTCCCAAGGACTGGTAGTACAAATAATGAGCTTCTAAGATATAGAGTTTACAAAGCTGGTTTGAACTAAAATACACTATCTTTTTGAAATATACATGAACAGATCTGAAATACTAAAGCTACCAAGATCAAGAGGCAGCTATGACTAGATTGCCTGTACATCTTCAGGTCCAGCTCCCGTCGTACACAGCTATATCAGTATCCAACATATGTACACAAGGTGCAGAAGTGTAGTATGAGTAGAACTGACCCCATGTACTCAATAAGTAGCAAACCTAACCATGGGTTGAAAGTAGCGACGAGATGGGACAAGGGTCAGAGTCCAACTCCAATAACTAGCAATAGTTCATAACAATATATAAAGATGGTACAAAAAATAGCTCAGCTAGTTCACAGTTACGGAAAAATAGGTATGCTTTTCAACTATAACAGCAGATCCCAAATCTTTCATCGAAAAACCACAGAGAGAGATAAGCAAGTTTGAGAGCTGTGATTTTTCCCAAAAAGCTTTCAACAACAAATAATATATTACATTTTTAGATAGCATGAGGAAAATACATCTCTATGCCTACATGTCAATATACAGCTGAAATCATGAATGTCACCAAAAACTGGGTAGCATAAGGAAATGCATCTCCATGCATGTATTTCAAGTACGCATGTTACCTTCTATGAATCTTAGTGATGAACTCATGTACTCACACTCTCAGAGAACTCAATCACTCAGTACTATACGGGGCAGGTCCAACCCAGGGAAGATCGATCCCTCATTATAAATAGCAAATGACAATCAGTCATGCAGTACTATATAGGACAAATCCAGCCCAGGGAACTCCATCCCAAATATTAAAGTATAGGGCAACTCCATGCCCAGGGAACTCCATAAAAAGTATGAATATATAGGGAAACCCCATGCCTCGGGAACTCCATCCCAAATATAATATCCACTGCGCTTACTGTTGGTGTGCAGACTTCGGAGGGGCTCCTTCAGCCTAAGCGCTATAATAAGCCAGGTCCAGGCCTAAATAAATAAAAAGATTTTGCGGCATGCAGCCCAATATCATAAATAACACTCACAGTCAGGCCCTCGGCCTCACTCAGTCTATAATCTCTCCAGTCTCTCGGGCTCACAATGCTCAAGCTAAGCATCCCTAATAAATAATACAGGATGTGACAATATAGGATAACAGAGATTGAGACATGATATGAAATGATGAATGTGACTGAGTACATAACTGAAATTAAGCACATAACTCGATAGCAAAGAACGACCAATGTGGGTCCCAATCGTACCAGTATATAGCCTAAACATGATTTCTTGCATAAATTAGAGCTCAAGTGCTCTAACACATAGAGTACAATAAAAACATTCGGGTAAGATAGCTACCCAGTTCCACGGAATAGACTAAATCACAACTCACATGGTGCACGCACACACGCCCGTCATCTAGCATGCGCGTCACCTCAACATCAATCACATAACACGTAATTCGAGGTCCATACTCTCGGCACAAAGTTTAGAAGTGTTACATACCTCAAACAAGCGAAATCCAATACCGAGCAGGCCAAGCAATGCTCCAAAAATGCCATCCCGTGCGTACCGATCAATGAACGGCTTGAAACTAGATCAAAGCAACTCAAATACATCAAATAATGACAAACGAAATAAATCCAATCAATAAATGTCCAATCTTTAATCAAAAGCCCCAAGTTAACCCAAAAGTCCAACCCGGGCCCCTAACTCGGAACTCAACGAAACTTATAAAATCTGACAACCCATTTAATTATGAGTCCAACCATACCAAATTCACACAAATCCGACTTCGAATCGATGTTCAAAACTCAAAAACTCACCCTATGAAACTTTAGGCTAAAATCCCCAATTACTCTTTAAAATTCATAGTCCAATTACCAAAAAAGAAGATCGAATTACGAAATATAATCAAAAGCGAGTATAAAACACTTACCCAATACTTATGATGAAATTCCTCTCCAAAGTTGCCCAAAGTCAAGCTCCAAGTCTAAAAATTAGAATAAAACAACCAACCCTCGAAAATATAGCTTTTGCCCAGCGATTTTCGCTTTGGCGAACAAAGGGCCGTTTTTGCGGCGTCACTTTTGCGACAAAATTCCCTCTTTGGCATAAAACACTGGAGGTCTTATATTTTGCACCTTTGCAATAGGCACAGCTTCTGCGCAAGCAGAAGTGCGAGACAAAACACGCTTCTACGCACATACCTGCTTCTGTGATCACAACTTCTGCTTCTGTGCACACACAAGTATACCCGTTCCTTTGCATCTGCGATGATCCCTAGACAAGACTTCATTCGATTTTGCGACCAACTATCCGCATCTACGGACTCGCATATGCATCCTATTCTTCCGCAGAATCGGAAACACCAGAACCAACATCCTTAGCCTAATGCAACATGCGACAAAATTGTCCGAAACTCACCCGAGCCCCTCAGGGCTCGGTCCGAATATACCAATAAGTTCCATGACATAACAGGAACCTACTAGAGGCCTCAAATCATGCATAACAACATAGAAATGACTCATCACACCTCAAATAGAAAGTAATGAACTTACAACTTTCAACTTCCAAAACTCGCGCCGAAACATATCCAATCAACTCGGAATGAACTAAAATGTTGCGCACAAGTTCCAAATATGAAGAAATCTCAAATTCTCGGAACCACAATTCAAATGCGATATCCACAAAGTAAACACTCAGTAAAACTTATGATCTTTCCAATCCTTCAAATTTTCACCAATTAGTGCTGAATCCTTCTAGAAATATCCAAATGCAAATCCGGGCATACGCCCTAGTTCAAAATCATCATCCGGACCTAACAGAACCATCAAAACTTTGTTCCAGGGTCAAATTCACAAACGTCAAACTTAATCACCTCTTGTCTTAAAGCTTCAATCATGAAATTTATTCTTCCAAATCGATTCTGAATAACCTGAAAACCAAAACCGACAATTCACACAAGTCATAATACATCATACAGAGCTACTCATGCCCTCAAATTGCCGAGCGAAGTGCAAATGCTCGAAACGACTGGTCGGGTCATTACAAAATAATTCCATAGGTTCATTATATTCAACAATTTCATCGTCAAGATTACTATTCATCTTCTCTCTTGTTTTCTCAAAAGTACTATTCATGCCATGAACTAGAGTTTTATAATACAATCTTTCAACCATTAAAACATGTAACAAATACTTCTAACTACTCATAATAAACGGGTTTGAAGCACTAGAATTACCTTTAGTAGATCATTCTTTAGAAATCACAACTTTGGTGATATTTGTGTTGCTGAGGATTTGATTATGAAATATAATATTTTGATGCAAGAATTATATTAGAACTCATGTATATTGAGTAATAATCAACCCAAAATATCATTAACAACTTACCATAGTTGGATGGACTTGATTTTGAGATTAACATCCCCTCTTCACCTCAAGAACCCTAACCCCAAAACTCAAAATACTCTCTTCCCCCGATTTTGTACTTATAGGCCCAAATTTATGGGTTTAGGACGCGGCCCTGGATGCTTCGCATCACCAGTTCACTCCTTATCCAAGCTCGAATGCGGACTCAGACGCTATGGTAGTACTTCATGGCCAACCTTTGGTAATTTCATCATAACGTCTTGTATAAATGTCCAAATAAAAAATAATTTGAAGCATTAGAAGCTAGACTCAAAGATCTTTCATTTTATAGGTTTTTCAACACATAAGTCCTTATATATATATACAGATTTACTCATCTAAAGTTAGGTCTTGTGTGTACTCATTTGTAACTTTAGTCTATTATGTAATTTAAAACTTTATTTGTCAAAAGGACTATCGTTATGCCCTATATCACTTCAAATACACCTAGTACACTTGTTATTAAATCCAATTAATATCCATCATATTAATAGTCCTCGCCTTCCCATAAAATAATATAATTAGCACACATCAACTTTCTTAATAGCGCTTAGGCACTTCGAAATATTTTTCCGGCTTCTACATTCTCACCCACTTAAGAACATTCATCCTCGAATGTTTTACAAGTTATTTCTAAGCATATAGTTACCATACGTTTATCTACAACCTATATTCATAGGCATTTATGACATTATATGTGTCTAATACTTTCTATCCATAATCCCAACTTACTTATGACCCTCAAAAATTGGCTATTTTTACAAATTCTTAAAAAATTTGGTCGAGTTTCCCTTATAATTGGGACTATCCAAAAGTTTTAACTTGTCCACAACTGTAACGAACCGACCGGTCGTTTTATTTTCTAGGTCCTCGCTCCCCTAAATAAGATTCCATGTATGTGCTTTTACTGTTTTATGACTCGCTGGGATGATTAGTTCGGGATTTGGAAGGGTTCGGGTTGAAATCGGAACACTTGGTTCCTTAGTTTAACTTTAAAAGGCTAAGTTTGACTTTGGTCAACATTTTTAGTAAACGACCTTGGAACTGGGATGTGACAGTTCCAATAGGTTTGTATGATGATTTTGAACTTGGGTGTATGTTCGGATCAGGTTTTGGATGACCCAGGAACATTTCAGTGCTTAATGTTTAAAGTTGTCTTATTGAAGGTCTAAAAAGTTCTTTAAATTTAGTTTGGAGTAGGTTTTGGTGTTTTCAACATCCATGTGGGATTCCGAGCCTAGGAATAGTTTCGTATGGTAATTTAAGACTTTTACGCAAAATTTGGTGTCATTCCGAGTAGTTTAAGTATGCATCGACGCGTTCAGAGTAAGTTGGAAGAATTTGAAGTTCATAAGTTGATTCGATTTGGTTTGGGGTGAGACTCTTAGTTTTATTATTGTTTTCCGCATTCTGAAGGTCCGATCAAGTCCGTCTTGTAATTACAAACTTGTTGGTATGTTTTCACGAGGCCTCGGGGGCCTCAGGTGCAATCCGGATGATGCACAGATCGATTTAGAGCTTAAAGGGGCTGTTGGTGCACCAGTTCTGGTGTGCCCGCACTTTCTAGCCCGCAGATGCAAGCCCCTGGCCACAAAAATGCCTTTGGGAAATTGGCCAGTTGTATGCATAAGCGGAGCAACACATGCAGAAGCGGCCTCGCTTCTGCGATGAGTAGCACGCAGGTGCGAGAGGGGCCAAATGCGCTTCACCATCCGTAGGAGCGGGACCACAGAAGCGGGATCCTGTCCGTAGTTTCAAAGCCAGCCTGCCTAGGCATTCGTGCAAAAGCGGACCTTGTTCCGCAGATGTGGAAGTCCTGGAGGCAAAAGGCTTCATTTAATACGGGACTTAAGCCATTTCTAACCTATTTCTCACGTTTTGGGCTATTTTGGAGCTACTTGAGAAGGGGTTTTCACCTATCAATTTGGAGGTAAGTAATTTTTATCCAATGTGAGTTAAATATATGAATTATGGGTAGATTTTAACATGTAAATTTGTAAAACTTATGGGTTTAGATGAAAAACCTAGGTTTTGATAAAAATAGAATTTAACCACTAAAATGGTTATGGAATGTGATAAAAATTATATATTTGAGTTCGTAAGGTTATGGGTAACGATTTTCTTTGAAACTTTATGGAATCCGGGCACGTGGGCCGGGGGGCGAATTTTAAGAATCTTCTAATTTGGGTTGGGTAATTACTCTAATGGTTAAATTATGAACTTTTGAACACGTGTTGATTAATTTATATAACATTTGACTAGTTTTGGGTCGTTTATCACAGAGTTGAGGATTTAAAGCATATTTAGAGATCGGAAATGAGCTTGAGAACGAGGTAAGTTTCTTGCCTAACCTTGTAAGAGGGAAACTCATCCCCTTAGGTGTATTGTGTTGTGAATTACTGGGAGCTACGTATGCACTAGGTGATGAGAGCCCGTGCGTATCTATATTCCATTGGATGTCAGGGTAGTCATAGATTTACATCATGTTTTGTTTGCACTTTTATGGTGATTATGCATATTAATCGTTTTGAATAGAGCTTAGATTAAGGATTTTTAAGATTTAAAATCTTTTATAATAACTCCGATAAATCCATGTTCGCTCACGTCGCAAGTATTTTCGCTAGCGAGGTACATTTACTCTACTCTAATGGGAGCGGGTCGTTCGCCTCGGTAGGTTAATATATGCATTTATGGTTGGTAACGTTCGACCCTCGGCAGTGCACAGAGTATATTTCTGGATCGGGTCGTACGACCTCGGCATAAATCGTGCGTGATAATACTCTGAGCCTAATTATACTTGATATTAATTTATGGCTTGAGCGGTTATCATTATTTAAATGACAGGAATTTACATGGAATTTATTATTAGTGAAAGAATTATTATTCACTGCTTGTTACTGAGTGGTATTAATTATTTACATAATTCATGCTTATTTACAATTCCTGCATTTTTTTGTTAGCCCATAGTAAGTGTCGATGTCGACCCCTCGTCACTACTTCTTCGAGGTTACACTAGATACTTACTGGGTACATGTTGTTTATGTACTCACACTACACTTCTGCACTAACCGTGCAGGTGCATATGGTGGTTATCCCGATGCGCACTCCTGATACTCTGAGACTTAGCAGTGAGCTACTTCCCGAGCCTATTCTGTAGGACCCGAAGTATTTCTTTTGTATTTACTTAATGTCTACTTTATTTCAGATAGTAGCTTAGTAATTTTGTATATTCTACTAGTAGCTCATACACTTGTGATACCGGGTCTTGGAATTTCACTATTAGACACTTGATAATTTTGAATATTTATTTCACCACACCTGATCTTATAATTGGTTATACTTTACTTTATTAAATTTTCTCACCTCTCACTTAATTAATAATTAAAAATTAACTATTTAGAAAATGTTAAAAGAAGAGTTACATAGCTAGTCTACCATTGGCTTTCCTGGCGACGACGTCGGGCGCCATCATGGCCTATAGGGAAATTGGATCATAAAAACAAGGTATCACAGCCCTAGGTTCACGTAGGTCCCACATGTTATGAGTAAACCTAATAGAGTCTTGCGGATCGGTGCAAAGATGTCAGTACTTATCTTCGAGAGGCTATAAGGTGTTAGAAAACTACTCTTTCTTTATCTCCTATCATGCAGTTGATGTTGTGCTAAGTATATTTCTCGTATTCTCTCACAGGTGGTGAGAACGCACGCGGTAGATGTACCCGATCATGGAGGGGATGCTCCGCCTATTGCTAGAGGACGAGGGAGGACTCCGGCTCGTAGTAGAGGATGAGGGAATCCTGGAGTTTCCCCAATTATGCCACTAGTGGATCCTATAGAGGATCCTATTATTGAGGAGCATGGCAAGGCGCCTACAGCGGAGCTAGCCCCAGCGGATTTCATGTCCGCGACAGTGTTCCTAGAGGTCATGGGCCATATGCTGCGGTTCATGGATTCTATGACTCAGGCTGGTTAATTTCTAGCAGACCCAGCCACATCTCAGGAGGGAGGGGGAGCACAAACCCCTATCACTCAGGCTCCAGGGCATGCAGCTACCGTGTATCAGACCCCGGGCGCGCTACCCGTGGGTGGAGCTCAGCCAGTTGTAGCAACTATACCTGAAGCCAAACTAGCTGCGGCCGACGATTCACAGAATCTATTGGACAAATGGACCGGGCTACACCCACCTATCTTTGGAGGAGAGCGGCATGAGAACCTCCAGGAATTTCTTCATTAGTGCAGGGACAGACTGCATAACATGAGAATATTGGAGTCCCACAGGGTGGACTTTACCACCTTTCAGCTAGAAGGCAGGGCCTGTAGATGGTGGCAGTCCTATCTTCTTGGTATACTAGCAGGTTCTCCTCTCATTACTTGGGATTAGTTCACACACCTCTTCTTGGACAGTTATATTCCATGCTATCAGAAGGAAGAGTTGCGATTTCAGTTCGAACATCTCCAGCAGGGCCCGATATCGGTGACCGACTATAAGGTGAGATTCTCTGAGTTCTCTCACCATGCAGTTATGATATTTCCGACCGATGCAGGGGTTAGTTCGTGAGAAGTCAGTCTAACAGGCCCACATATCAAGCACCGACGCCTTCTCGGGGTGCTCCAGTGTGGCCCTATTTCAACTCCGTGCCAGAGAGTTCCTACCGGCCTCCAACTATTCAAGGTTCCTCTAGTGGGTATTCAGGCCATCAGGGTCAGACTTTCGGTCAGGAGTCAGCAGTCAGCCGTTTCGAGGGGTTGTTATGAGTGCGGGTATCCTGCTCACATGAAGAGGTCTTGTCCTAGACTTCGGGGCAAGACAGTACAACAGGGTCAATAGCTTATGATTACTGCACCAGCTGCCGCACCAGGCGTCCGGCTGCCCAGAGGCAGAGGGAAGATGGATAGGGTCCATCCTAGAGGAGGAGGTCAGACAGGTGAAGGCCAGTCAGGTGGCACTCCAGCTAGATTCTATGCTTTTTCCGACCAGACCAAATGCAGTGGCCTCAGATGCCGTGATCACATGTATTATTTCTATATGCGATAGGGATGCTTCGGTACTATTTGATCCAGAGTCTACATATCCGCATGTTTCATCTCTATTTGTTCATTTCCTGGATGTTTCTCGTGAGTCCTTGGGTACTCTTGTTTATGTGTCCACACCAGTTGGCGATTATGTTGTTGTCGATCAGATCTATCGGTCTTGTATTGTTACTTTTTGTGGTTTTGAGACCCGAGTGGATCTTCTGTTGCTCTATATGAACAACTTTGAGGTCATCGTGGGCATGGACAGGTTGTCTCCATATCACGCCATCCTTGATTGACAAGCCAAGACTATTACCTTGGCAATGTTAGAGTTGCCTAGATTGCAGTGGAAGGGTTCGTCTGTCAATGCATCTAGCTGGGTTATTTCTTTTCTAAAGGCTCGACATATTGTCGAGAAGGGTTGTTTGGCTTATCTAGCTTATGTTCGAGATACTACTTCAAAGGCTCCGACGATTGATTTAGTGTTCGAGGTCCGCGAGTTCTCCAATGTGTTCCTTCTAATCTTCCAGACATGCCAACCAAATTGTGATATTGATTTCTGTATTGATTTGGCTCCAGGTACCCGGGCTATATCTGTCACGACCCAAATTCTAACCTGTTGTGATGGCGCCTATCGATGGTACTAGGCAAGCTGTCATTTCCAAACACTCCAAATATTTAACAGAAAAATGATTCAAGACATTTAAATTAGGCAAAGTTTTAATAAACAAGGGGGTAAAACCCAAAACACAAGTGCGGAAATAGCTCCCAATATCTGGGTGTCAGTAAGCCATGAGCATCTATGCATAATCAATCTAAAAATTAAACGACTATAATAGTTTGGATCCAAATAAAATGAAAGAAAGTATAAGGAAGGAGAGACAAGGACTACGAACGCGAGGATGCTACCTCGGTATCTCCAGCGGTCAGCTATGTGAAATATCAACACTCTCCGCGTCCAAAAAATCCTTGATCTGCACACGAAGTATAGGGTGTAGCGTGAGTAGACCTCATTTCATGCATGCAGGTTCAGACAGACAGACGAGTAGACCTCCTCAGTAGGTATTGTCCGAGTTCAGCTTGATCGGTAAGCTCCGCGTCCTTCAGAGTTTTTGGGTCTAGAGTTTTACGTACATCTTGTGTATATGTGTATATATGTAAATATTTGTTATGGATAGGTCGGGGCCCTATTCCGATCATAGTACATCCATCAGTAGATGCTTGTAGACATATCCTGTCAGTTAGTGCAGTATTTTGGGTTTGTAGGCCTTTTATGTATATTTGGTTGGTTTGCCAGCTGTAGTAGTTATGACGGCCTTGTCGGCCCAGCATTATATTGATGTTTAGTCAGCATTCGCAATTGTCTTGCAATGTGGCCCATGGCCAAAGTATGACATTATATGTTCAGAGTTCCTTAGTCACAAGTTGGTATGCAAGGATAGGTGAGGCACCGGGTGCCGGTCTCGCCCCCCAGGTTCGGGGCTTGACAAGTAATCCATGAGTATCTATACATAATCAGTCTAAAAATGAAATGACTGTAACAGTTTGGATAAAAAAACAACAAAAGATAGGATAAGGAATGAGAAACAAGGACTGTGAACGCTAGGATGCTACCTCGGTATCTCCAACGGTCAGCTACGTGAAATATCAACACTCTCTGAGTCCAAAAACTCCTGGATCTGCACATAAAGTGCAGGGTATAGCGTGAGTACAACAAACTCAGTAAGTAACAATAATAAATAAGGAACTGAAAGATAGTGACGAGATACATAGTTATAATTCATTTTTAGTAGTCTCAACAAGAAAAGTAGACATGCTTTCAAATCCGGCAAATAAAATTAAATCAGTTTATTCGTGCCAAATTCAAGTAAAAACCAGATATAAGTATCCTTCAGAAGTTTTCCAAAGTCAGTGATATATGGCAACTATGTGCTACAATAATGAAATCATACACAACCTCTCAGGGCAACAATCCCTCAGTCCTCCCATTCACTCCAACCTCACAATCACTCATTCCTCATAGTCACTCAGCACTAGGCACTCGTACTCAATAGGTACCTGCGCTCACTAGGGTGTGTACAGACTCTGGAGGGGCTCCTTCAGCCCAATCGCTATATCAAGCCAAATCATGGCATAAATCAATGAAAACATGATGTGGCGTGCAACCTGATCCCATAAATATCCTCACAATCAGACCTTCGGCCTAGCTCAGTCAACAATCTCTCCAATCTCTCGAGCTATCAGAAATCAGGAAAATCAGCCCAAACAATAATAATATGATGTATCAACAAGAATAATAGAGACTGAGATATGATATGCGAATAACACAGAGACTGAGTACAATTATCATTTCAGCAAGTAATCCAACATGTAACACGACCTCTGTGGGTCCCATAAGTATCAACACATAGACTAATTATGGTCTCTAACATGATTCACGATCAAAGTTCTACAACACATGAAGAGCATATAGTTAACAATAAGTTTATTCAACTTCTCAGTTTCACGGAATGGACCAAGTCATAATTTCCACGGTGCACGCTCACACGCCTGTCACCTAGCATGTGTGTCACCTCCAAAACAATCATATAACACTAAAATCTGGGGTTTCATACCCTCAAGGCAAGATCTAAAACTATTACTTACCTCAATCCGAGAAAAACTCTACTCCAATATGCCTTTGCCTCGCGAATCGGCCTCCAAGCATCACGAATCTAGCCACAAGCAGTACAATACAGTCAATACAAACTAAAGGAATCAACTCTATAAGAAAAATACGAAATTATAAGCTAAAATCTGAAATTAGTCAAAAGCCGGCCCCGGTCCCACATCTCGAAATAAAACAAAAGTCACAAAACCTAAAAGCCCCTTCACTCACAAGTCCAACTATACCAAATTTGTCAAAATCCAACATCAAATGGCCATTCCATTCCCCAAAATCAACTCTCCAACTTCCGGAATTTCAATCCGACCCCGATATCAAAAAGTCAACCTTCAGGTCAAACATCCCAAAAAATTGACTTTTGCCATTTCAAGACTAATTCTACTCCCGACCTCCAAATCACAATTAGGACACGCTCCTAAGACCAGAATCACCCAATGAAGATAACAGAATAATCAAAATTCAAATCCAAGGTCGTTTACACATGAGTCGACATCCGGTCGACTTTTCCATTTTAAGATTTCAATTAAGAGACTAAGTGTCTCAATTCACTCTGAATTTACTCCGGACTCGAACCAACTAACTCGGTAAGTCATAAAATAACTATGAAGCACAAAATTGAGAAAAAAAGGGAAATGGGGCTACAACTCTCGAAACAACCAGCCGGGTCGTTACATCCCCCCTCTTAAACAAACGTTCTTCCTCGAACGAGTATAGAGACATACCTGAAGTGGTGAAAAGATGAGGATAACTGCTGCACATATATTTCTCGGTTTCCCAAGTCGTCTTCTCGACTGACTCGATCCATCCCATTGGAGACCTACACCGCCTACCATATAGAGCCACATACGGTGCCATCTAGATGCTCGACTGATAAGTATTGTTGTAGGCAAACTCCATTAGTGGCAAGAACTGATCCCAAGAACCTCCAAAATCTATCACACACGCACGAAGCATATCCTCTAATATATGAATAATGCACTAGGGCTGGCCGTCCATCTAAGGGTGAAATGTTGTACTCAACTCCACTCGAGTACCAAACTCATGTTTTACGGCTCTCCAGAACTGTGATGTAAACTGCGTACCCTAGTTAGAGATGATAGATACTGGTATTCCATGAAGCTTGACAATCTCTCGGATATAAATTTGAGCCAACAACTCGAAAGCATAGGTAGTCATCACAAGAATAAATTGAGCTGACTTGGTCAGCCTATCCATAATCACCCAAACTACATCAAACTTCTACTGAGTCCGTGGAAGCCCAACAACGCAATCCTCGTGATCCGCTCCTATTTCCACTCCAGAATCTCTAATTTCTTGAGCAACCCACCTGGCAGCTGATGCTCATACTTCACCTGCTAGCAATTTAGACACCAAGCTACTTACTCCACTATGCCCTTCCTCATTCTCCTCCACCCGTAATGCTGTCTCAAGTCTTGATACATCTTTGCGGCATCCGGATGAATGGAATACCGCAAACTATGAGCCACTTGAAGAATCAACTCTCGTAAACCATCTACATTGGGTACACATAGCCTGACATTCATCCTCAATGCACCATGCTAGACCTCCTTATCATCACCGTGCTAGACTATGTCCTTAAGGACAAGAAAATGGGGGTCATCTTATTGACGCTCCCTGATACGATCATAAAGAGAAGACCGAGAAACCATACAAGTCAACACTCGACTCAGCTCAAAAACATCCAATCTAACAAACTAGCTGGCAAAGGCCTGAACATCTAATGCAAATGGCCTCTCTACTGCTGGAAGATATGTGAAGCTCCCCAAACTCTCCACCCAGCGACTCAAGGCATCAGCCACCACTTTAGCCTTCCCAGGATGGTACAAAATAGTGATGTCATAGTCCTTAAGAAGCTTCAACAAACTCCGCTGATACAAGTTAAGATCCTTCTGTTTGAACAGATGCTGCAAACTCTGGTGATCAATGTATATCTCACAATGGACACCGTACAAATAGTGCTGCCAGATCTTCAAGGCATGAACAATAGCTGCTAACTCAAGGTTGTGGACATGATAGTTCATTTCATGGGGCTTCAACTAGCGCAAATCATAAGCAATGACTTTGCCCTCCTGCATCAAAACACACCCAATACCGACCCGAGAAGTATCACAATACATTTTGTAAAAACCAGAAGATGATGGTAGAACTAGAACCGGAACAGTGTTCAAAGTAGTCTTGATCTTCTTAAAGCTCTCCTCACACTCATTCGACCACCTAAAAGGAGCACCATTTTGGTTCAGTCAGGTCAAGGGCGATGAGATAGATGAGAAACCCTCTACAAAATGATGGTAATAACCATCCAACCCAAGAAAACTCAGAATCTCCATGGCTGAGGACGGTTTGGGAAAACTCCGAACCGCCTATATCTTATTTAGATCCACCTGAATACCCTCACTAGACTCCATGTGCCCCAAGAACGCCACTGAACTGAGCAAAACTCACACTTGCAGAACTTTGCATAAAGCTTCTCCTCCATCAACCGCTGCAACATGATCCTCAGATGTTGGGCATGCTCCTCCTAGCTATGAGAGTACACTGGGATATCATCAATAAATACAATAACGAACGAGTCAAGATAAGGCTGAAACACATTGTTCATCATATGCATGAACGTTGCTGGGGCGTTGGTCTACCCAAAAGACATCACAAGGAACTCATAATGGCCATATCGGGTCCTGAAAGTTGTCTTAAGAATATCTTAGTCAAGAATCTTCAACTGGTGATACCCTGACCGCAAATCAATCTTGGAGAACATCCTCGTACCCTGAAGCTTGTCAAATAGATCATTAATACGCGACAAAGGATACTTGTTCTTGATTGTGACCTTGTTCAATTGCCTGTAATCAATGCACATTCTCATAGTACCATCCTTCTTCTTTACAAATAGAACTGGTGCACCCCAAGGTGACACACTAGGCCAAATAAACCCCTTATCAAGAAGTTCCTGAAGCTTCTCTTTCAATTCCTTCAACTCTTCCGGTGCCATACGATATAGTGGAATAGAAATGGGTTGAGTGCCCGGCACCTAATAAATACCAAAGTCAATATCCCTTTCAGGTAGCATGCCCGGCAGGTCTGCAAGAAACACATCCGGAAAATCTCGCACCACCGGAACAAAATCAATAGCAGGGTTTTCTGCACTAACATCCCTCACAAAGGCCAGATAAGATAGACAACCCTTCTCAACCATCCGCTGAGCCTTCAAGTATGAAATCACTCTACTAGGAACATAGTCTATAGAGCTGCTCCACTCAACCCACTGCAACACTGGCATCGCCAATGTCACGGTCTTAGCATGAAAATCTAGAATAGCATGACATGGAGACAACCAGTCCATACCCAAGATCATATCGAAATCAATCATACTAAGTAACAAGAGGTCAACACTGGTCTCCAATCCCCCAATAGTCATTACACACGGCCAGTATACCCGGTCCAAAAAAATAATATCGCCCACCGATGTAGATACATGAATAGATTAAACTAGAGACTCATGGGGCATATACAGATAATGAGCAAAATATGATGCACATATGAATAAGTAGAACGAGAGTCAAATAATACAGAGGCATCTGAGCATGCCTGTAAGGATGACCCCTGTCGTGGTAGAACTGAGCCCCAGAAGGAACACCGTTGAATCCACCATGTCCATGAGGCCTCTTGGCCTCCCTCTCACCCCGCTCCTGGATGCAAACCATCTCAATATGACGAGCAATGTAGACAACCTCATAAAAAGTAGCACCAGACACTCTCTCTCTAGTCATAAGCAATCGTAACTGAAAAGTGAGGCCATCTATGAACCTCTTGATCCTCTCCCTGTCTGTGGGAACCAACCAGACAGCATAATGAGCCAACTCAAAAAATCTCATCTCATACTGTGTCACGGACATATCACCCTTACGAAGCTGCTCGAACTGCCTGCGCAGCACTTTTCTACAAGACTGAGGCACGGACTTCTCCAGGAAAAGAATGGAGAACTGATGCCATGTAAGGGGTGCTGCGCTAACTTGCCTACACCTCTCCTAAGCCTCCCACTGAAGGCAAGACAATAGAACTGAAAAGTAGTGAACGAGACCCCACTGGTCTCTAGAATACTTGTTGTTTGGAGTATCCTCTAGCACTTATCCAAATATCCCTGTGCATCAACTCCCTTTGTACCACTGAAAGATGGAGTCTGGAGTCTCCCAAACCTCTCCAATCTACGCTGCTCATCATCAGGTATGACAGGAACCCCAAAGTCCTGAACGGCTGCAACAAGCTGGGATGGTAGTACCCCCGGTGTCTGGAGTCCCTGTACCACCTGCTCTGGTGTGCGGGCGACGGGAGTCTGAGAACCTTCCCCGGCCTGAGAAGTGGCTGCTATGGCCGGAACAGAGACCGCCTGAGCAATACTAATGCACGCGGTTAACATCTAAGCTAAGGCCTCCTGAAGGTTTGGAATCTCAATAGGCGCGAGTGGTGCCTGATCTGGTCCCACAGGCTCATCCACAATTGGAGCCTTCTCCTGAACTGGGGTAACTGGTGTATCTGCAGGTGTTGCCCTAGATGATGTGCGAGCTGCACCTCTGCTTCTACCGTGGCCCCTACAGCGACCTCGGCCTCTCACGGCCCTGACTGGTGGTGCTAGTGGTTGTCTATCATGTCCCATAGTACGTGTCCTCACCATCTGCGAGATAATAGAACAACAGAAATTTAATTACCATAATCAAAAGATTCGCACGACAAGAATTCAAGAATGTGGAATTTCGTAAGGGTTCGGCAATCTATCAAGGATAAGTATAAATGTCTCCGTACCAATCCGGAAGAATCTACTAAACCTGCCCATGACTCGTGCGACCTATGTAACCTAGGTTCCGGTACTGACTTGTCACGACCCAAATCCTAACCTATCGTGATGGCACCTATCGATGGTACTAGGCAAGCTGTCATTTCCAAATACTCCAAATATTTAACAGAAAAATAATTCAAGACATTTGAAATAGGCAAAGGTTTCATAAACAAGGGGTAAAACCCAAAGCACAAGTGCAAAAATAACTCCCAATATTGGGGTGTCAATAAGCCATGAGCATCTATACATAATTAGTCTATAAATAAAACGACTGTAACAGTTTGGATCTAGATACAATGAAAGAAAGGATAAAGAAGGAGAAACAAGGACTACGAACGCTAGGATGCTACCTCGGTATCTCCAACAGTCAACTATGTGAAATATGAACACTCTCCGCGTCCAAAAACTCCTGGAACTGCACACGAAGTGCAGGGTGTAGCGTGAGTACAACCAACTCAGTAAGTAACAATAATAAATAAGGAACTGAAAGATAGTGACGAGCTACACAGTTATAATTCATTTTCATAAATCTCAACAAGTAAAGTAGATATGCTTTCAAATACGGCAAATAAAGAAAATCAGTTTATTCGTGCCAAATTCAAGTAAAAACAAGATAAAGGTATCCTTCAAAAGTTTTCCAAAACTAGTGATATATGGAAACTATGTGCAACAATACTGAAATCATATACAGCCTCCGAGGGCAATAATCACTCAGTCCTCTCATTCACTCCAACCTCACAATCACTCATTCCTCACAATCACTCAGCACTCGACACTCACACTCAGTAGGTACCTACGCTCACTAGGGGTGTGTCAGACTCCAGAGGGGCTCCTTCAGCCCAAGCACTATATCAAGCCAAAGCATGGCATAAATCAATAAAAACATGATGCAGCGCGCAATCCGATCCCATAAATATCCTCACAATCAGGCCCTCGGCCTCGCTCAATCAGCAATCTCTCTAGTCTCTCGGGCTCTCAGAAATCAGGAAAATCAGCCCAAACAACAATAATATAATATATCAACAAGAATAATAGAGATTGATATATGATAAGTGAATAACATTGAGACTGAGTACAATTAGCATTTTAGCAGGTAATCCAACATGTAACACGGCCTCTGTAGGTCCCAACAGTTCCAACACATAGCCTAATTATGGTCTCTAACATGATTCACAGTCAAATTTCTACAACTCATGTAGAGCATATAGTTAACAACAAGTTTATTCAACTTCTCAGTTTCACGGAATGGATCAAGTAACAATTCCCACGGTGCATGGCCACACTCCTGTCACCTAGCATGTGCGTCACCTCCAAAACAATTATATATGCCTTATACCTTGAACAACTCAAATTTGGTGGTATTAGTACTATGTACTCATTCCAATGGGAGGGAAGTAGGGGTAGGCATAAGCATGATGCTGGAGAATCGAATAGAGCAGCTGGGTTGCTATGACTTTAATGGAGAACTTTGGCTTAGTTCTATTAGGTCAGGTAACGCAAACAACCTAGCAAACACTTGTAAACTACAATCTGCTAAGGATAGAAACAAACACAAGAAGCAAACACTGCCCAAATTTCCATGGACAAGGAAGTGCATTTCAATGGATTGCACAGATTACATGAGTTGGACATCAATGAGCTGCTCTACATCAACAACACTAATTACATGCAAGGAAGATGCTCTGGGAGAGGATTCACACTTAAAGGCAAGTTTCGTGATGAAATTCTGGACGCAAGACACCATAATCATAGCACTGCCCAGATTCATATAGACGAGGCACTATGTTTCAATAGATTATATGGGGTACAAGAACTAGACAACAAGGAGATGCTTATTATCAACAACACCTATAACACATAAGGAAGGTGCTCTAGAAGGGGATCTACACTCAAAGGCAAGGATCGTGAGCGAATTCTGGACGCAAGAAGGCATTGTCACCATGAACATTAATTGCTGGATACAGGGAGGACATGTTAAGCGAAGAATCGTGATCTCATCAATACAAGGCTGCATACTACTGGCGCAACAATATGCTTACACTAGGCAAGGAAGAATTCTCACGCGACAGAGCTACGCACTATGGATAATTGATGCTATCGCTGCACTCATATGGCTAGTTTATAAATCCGATTATTACTACATAAGAAGATTGCATTATCATTATCATTATCATTTCTTCATTAGTTCAAAAAGTACTACCATAGTTGAGTATCCAGTGCTCATCTTTGGTACTACGGACTATGTAATTCACATAGGTTATGGTTCAACATATTGTAGGATACTACATCACTCCGTTTTCTTGTTTTTCCGTTTTTATATATAAAATCTAGCCCTAGGCATTTGTCTAGTGGATTGCCAAAAAAAACAACTCTTAAAGACTAAACATGCGCAGCAAACAATATCGGAATTCAAAACCTATCAAACTAACAATCAATTCAAAACTAAACATGGGAGTGATACACTACCACACAGAAAAGAGAACTACTAACATGTAAGCATATCCAATAATGTGCTGAAAACAAGAAAATTAACCCACACACACGACTGGAGTGATGTGAATAGAAGGAAGAAATTAGAAGAAGGTGGAACCAGACGATACCTACTCAAAACCTCGAGTCAAACAGGGACTGATGCTCGGCATCGAACTTCAATGAAACCCATTGGAATTGACATCACTCGATTAAGATCTAACGAATGATGTCGATTCCGGCTGGTTATAGCCAGTGAATCGAACGGGAAGTTGAAAAGGGCTAGGTAGCGGCTAGGGTTTTGATGGGGGTGTGATAGGGAGGCAATTGGGGTTTCGATCTGGATGGGATGAAATAGAGGAGGAGTAGAGGAGAAGGAAAATGGTAATTTTAGGGTATTTGGATATCTTCGGCCGGCGGAGGCAATTTCCAGCAGGTGGTACGGTAAAGAGAGGCAGAGGATGATAGAGAGGGTGAGAGGCGATTTGAGATGTTTTTTGGGGGGTGGGTGTAGGGGTTCAGACAGTTATATGGGGAAAGGGTTGTTAGTTTCGGTCCGTTTGATCATGGCTAATGAACGGTGGGGATCAACTGGAGTCAAAACGGGGTCGTTTGGCCCTTGTCGGGTGCTGGACCGGATTTGGAGATGGGTTTGGGTGGATGTAGGGTAATTGGGATGTCAAGCATTGCAAGCCCCAATGGGATGTCCTCTTTTCTTCTCTGTTTAATCTTTCAAAATTAGCCACTTTAATCTAAATGGACTTGCTTTGATTGGATGACTTGCTTAATATTTAAACTAATTAAAGCTAATTAGCATTAAACTAATTGATTAGTCAAAAAACTAATGAATTATTATTATTATTATTATTATTATTATTATTATTATTATTATTATTATTATTATTATTATATCTTTTTTTTATTTTGTATTTAACAAAAGGTAACTATAAGCTACTAAACGTTAAGAAAGCAATTAAAGTCTACAAATTCCATGAGAGAAAGCTAAAATATTTTTTTATGATTTTTTTGATTTTAAAATATTTCTAATTATGAAACTACGCGCTTAAATGCCATGAAATGCAAACAACAACATAGATAAAAATCCTTAAAAATTCTATAAAAGCCAAAACTAAATAAGAATATTATTTTTGGATTTTTCTAGGAGCATTTTTAAACAGGGCAAGAATTACGTGTTCACGGTTGTCCCTCTTTGCTCGGGAATATGAAAACATTTCGGGTAAAGATAAAGCGAGCAATTATGAATAATTTTTGCTCGTTCAATACTCCATGGAAAGCATTTTTTGAAAAGTTTGACCCAACTTTGCTTCAGAGGTTGCTTGCATATCCTTGGATACAAAAGAATCAGGTCAGTGTAGTTCTGGAAAGTTTTGTAGTTGGGACTACCGAAAAGTTGTGATTTCAATGTTTTTGTTGTTGTTACTGCTTGTTGAACTCCTCATTACACCAAGATAAAAATAAAAAGAAACTAAACAAACCTATCAGCTATGAGTTACAAGATTCCTATCTATAAGTCTTCTGAAACTTTATCTTGAGTCTTGACTGGTTCTTCACGCAAACTCTGATATGAAACTTGATGCTTGCTAGTTGCGGGTGCTAGTTCATTCTTCTAGTGCCTCTTTTGACTAATATGGGAAGTGCAATGCTCGTGACTTCAGTCATTTCTTGAGCAGTCCACATCTTTTCATCTGCTTCTGCATTTGGATTCACTTCCTTTTTCTTTTATTTTTTTATTCTGGATTGAGACTTTTTCTTTTGGTCATCTCGAATCATGTGCCTCGGGGTAAAACTTGCTCAGACACCAAAACAAACAAACAAACAAAATTGTTTTTCCCCAGTTTCACTAGGAAAATTTCGTGAGTTATTGTAACTAAATTCTAAACTACTTATTTATTAAAAGCAATAAAGTGTCGGGAATGGTGTACCCTGGGAAAACATGATGATAGTTTTGAATTTTTTTATTTTCAAAATAATATCTCAACTAAAGATTGGTGTACCTTGTGTCAGGATAATGCGGCTAGGGAATGGTGTACCCTACATTAACAAAGATATCAAGGAGTGGTGTACCATATACTTAAGATCAAGCTAACTAGGGAGTGGCGTACCCTATGTCGGAGAACACAGTTAGGGATTGGTGTACCCTACACTGGTAAACATACTAGGGAATGGTGTACCCTGTGTCAAAAAATATCATCAACTAAGTAATAGTGTACCCTACGTTGGAAAATGCAGTTAGAGATTGGTGTACCCTATATCTAGGAATGATATCAGGGAGTGGTGTACCATGTATTTCATTTCAATCAAACAGTAATGACATCAGGGAGTGGTATACCCTGCACTTAATATCAATTGTAATAATATCAGGGAGTGGTATGCCCTGCGTTTAAGCTCAGCTAAACTAGTGAGTGGTGTAACCTATGTTGGAAAAATACAACTAGGGATTGGTGTAGCCTAAACACAGCTAGGGATTGGTGTACCCTATACTAGTGAAGAGACTAGGGAATGGTGTACCCTATGTCTAGGAATGATATCAGAGAGGTGTACCCTGCATTTCAGCTTTATCAATTAAGATATCAGGGAGTGGTGTACCCTACATTTAAGATCAATTGGTAATGATATCAGGGAGTGGTGTACCATGCATTTAAGCTCAATCAACTAGGGAATGGCATACCCTATGTTGGAAGACACAGCTAGGGATTGGTGTACTCTATACTGGTGAGGAAACTAGGGAGTGTTGTATCCTATGTGTAACAACTCGGCCGGATATTTTGAGTATTTTAGCCCCGATCCCCTAATTTGTGCTTCCTCTATGTTATATTGTGGTTATATGACTTCCTGGTGGTTTTGGTTTTTGTTTCGGGTGAGTTTCAGAGTGAAATGGGACACATAGTCCCTAAGTTGGTGTCACGACCCCAATTTCTCTCCGTAGGGTATCGTGATGGAACCCAGTCTTTAAGACTAGGTAAGCCTAAAAATTTCCGGAATAACTAAATATAAAACTAAACACAAATCTCAACACATGAAAATATAAATACGATATGCGATTCAATTAATTTACAACTCCCAAAACCCGGTAGAAACAAGTCATAAGCTTCTAAGAGAAAATATTAAGTATCTCTATACATTAGAGTCTAAAGAAAATAAGGAAAAAAAAACATAGTAAGGATATAGGGGGACTCCGAGGTCTACGGATGCTGACAGATATACCTTGAAGTCTTCACATACGGTCCAAGCTCACTGGTATCTAGCCTGGTAGGAAGGACTTGGATCTACACAAAAAGATATGGAGAAATGTAGTATGAGTTCACCACAACGGTTCCCAGTAAGTGCCAAGCCTAACCTCAGTAGATTAGTGACGAGGTCAGATCAGGGCCCCACTAGAATAAAAGGTGATGAAGCAGAAAATATAATAATACAATGAAGTGACTGAGAAATGAACAACGAGAAATTTCATAAAGGTAACAGCACAACAAATAGAGAAAAACAACAGGGGCACTCCTGAGGTATCGCCTCGTAGTCCCAAATGTAAATGCACATCAGGGGGATCTCCCGAGGAACCGCCTCATAGTCCTAAAAGTAAATATGTAACAGGGGATCTCCTGAGGTACCGCCTGGTAGTCACAAAAGTAAATACACGACAAGAGGGATCTACCGAGGTACCGCCTCATAGTCCCAAAAGTAAGTATGCAACATGAGATATCCCGAGGCACCACCTCATAGTCCCAAAAGTAAATACACGACCAGGGGATCTCCCGAGGTACCACCTCGTAGTCCCAAAAGTAAATACATAACTCATAACTTATGGAATAACGAATTTACAGCAAGGAATCATAAAGTTGAAGACTGAATACGAGATCACAGAAACAAGTACTTTACATAAGCATGTTGCACAAATTTCAAGTAGAGGTTAACACACGTAGACATACGATACTAGGCTAGACATGACAGCTACACATACTAAGGCAATTTAGTTAAGGAAACTGAAAGAAGACTACTCGGCAAGCACCAGAATTTCCACAATCATCCCATGTACGAACTCGTCACCTTGCGTATACGGCGCTCACATATCAAAAATGGTTACAGCAATACAAAATCCTAAGGGGATTTCCCCCACACAAGGTTAGACAGTCACTTACCTCAAATCTCGCTCAATCAATCGATAAGAATACCTTTTCCTCGACTTTCCGACTTTGAACGGTTCAAATCTAGCAAAAAGCAATTACATACCATGAATACAATTACAAGAAACTAATTTAAATAATAAACCTATGACTTTAGTAAAGAATTGAAAACTCGGCCCAAAACGTCGATCCGGGCCCACGTATCGGAATCAGGTAAAAGTCACAAAATTCGAACACCCATTTGATATCAAGTTCACCCATACCAAAATTACTCAAATCTAATACAAAATTCCCGATCAAAACCTCAAAATTTGGCCTAAGGGTTTTTTCACCTTTTTCACAAATTTCTCAACCCAAATCCTAATTTAAATGAAGAATAAATGATATCTTACTGGAAATTAATCAAAAATAAGTCAAAAATCCCTACCCAAATGTTTCCTCTGAAAGCCCCTCAAAATGTTGCCCCAATCCGAGCTCTAGATCTTAAATTGTGAACCAAATGGCAAACCCTCAATTTAATATAATCTATCCTGGCTTTTTGTACCTGTGGAACCGCCTTTGCGGCAAAACACCGCTGCTTCTGTGAAATCACTAAAGTCCCCCAGGGCCTGCACCTGCGGACCATGTCCGCTTATGCGATCAACAAGCCTCCTAGGACTTTCTGCTTCTGCACTTATTCCTCCGCAAAAGCGACACCGCTTTTGCGGTCTTCACGTCGCACCTGTGACAACTGGACATCCTTATCATTTCGCATCTGCGATTGCCCGCCCGCTTTTGCGAGCTCGCACCTGCGGTCAATCTTGCGCAGGTGTGATTGCACCAGAACTGGTGCCTTCAGCTATTCTCACAAGTCTAAATATGATTTGTTAACCATTCATAATCCACCCGAGACCCCCCGGGACATCAACCAAACATACCAACAATTCCTACAATACCATACAAACTTAATCGGGCCTTTAAATCATATCAAACAACGCTAAAGATATGAATTGCGCATCAATTCAAGCCTAATGAACTTTAAAACTTTAAACTTCTACATTCGATGCCAAAACCTATCAAATCATGTCCGATTGGCCTCACATTTTGCACACAAGTCATAACTGACATTATGGACCTATTCCAACTTCCAGAATCAGAATCCAACCCTGATATCAAATTATCCACTCCCGGTCAAACTTTCCAAAAATCATCCAATTCACCCATTTTCGCCAATTGAAGCTAAAATGACCTGCGAACCTCCAAATCAACATCCGAACACGCCTCAAAGACCAAAATAACCCTACAGGGCTATTGGAACCGTTGAAACTCCATTCCAAAATCGTCCTCACACAATTCAAGCTACGGTAAATTCCTAGCACTTAAACTCTCATTTAGGGACTATGTGTCGCATTTTACTCCGAAACTAAAAACAAATCCTCCCGGCAAATCTCAAAACCCAAAAATGAAATAGAGGGATCAATAATTAGGGGTTTGGGGATAATACTCTCAAAATGACCGGCCGAGTCGTTACATCCTCCCCCTCTTAAAACAAACATTCGTCATCGAACGAGTATAAAGACATACCTGGAGTGGTGAAACGATGAGGGTAACAGATGCGCATATCATGCTCGGTCTCCCAAGTCGCCTCCTCAACCGGATGGCCCCTACACTGATCCTTCACAGAAGTGATGTTCTTTGACCTCAACTTTCGAACATGCATGTCCAAAATGGCCGCAGGCTCCTCAACATAGGATAGATCCTTGTCCAACTGTACTGAGTTGAAGTCTAACACATGAGACGGATCGTCGTGATACTTCCTGAGTACGAAAACATAGAATACTGGATGAAATGCAGAGAGACTAGGTGGTAGTGCATGTCTATAAGCCACCTCTCCAACCCTCTTAAGAATATCAAAAGGCCCGATCTCAACTTTCCCTTCTTTCCGAACCTCATAACAGCCTTCATGGGTGAAACCCGGAGCAAGACCCGCTCCCCAACCATGAATGCAATGTCATAAACCTTCCGATCCCCATAACTCTTCTTCCTGGACTGGTCTGTACGAAGTCGATCCTGAATCAATTTAACCATTTCCAAGGCATCCTGAACCAGGTCTATACCCAATAGCCTAGCCTTGCCCGGCTCGAACCTACCCACTGGAGACCGGTACCGTCTACCATACAAAGCTTCATACGGTGCCATCTAAATGCTCGACCGATAACTATTGTTGTAGGCAAAACTTCGCAAGTGGCAAGAACTGATCCCAAGCACCCCCCAAAATCCATCACACACGCACGAAGCATATCCTAAAATATCTGAATAGTGCACTCGGATTGTTCGTCTGTCTGAGGATGAAATAAAATACTCAACTCCACCTGAGTACCCAACTCACGTTGTACGGCTCTCCAGAACCGCGATGTAAACTGCGTACCCCGGTCAGAGATGATAGATATCGATACACCATGAAGCCTGACAATCTCGTGAATGTAAACCTGAGCCAGGTGCTCCGAAGAGTAAGTACTAACCACAGGAATGAAATGAGCTGACTTGTACAATCTATCTACAATCACCCAAACTGTATCAAAGTTCCTCTGAGTTCGTGGGAGCCCAACAACGAAATCCATAGTGATCCGCTCCCATTTCCATTCCGGAATCTCTAACTTCTGAAGAAATCCACCCTGTCACCTATGCTCATACTTCACCTGCTGACAATTTAAGCAACGAGCTACATATTCCACTATGTCCTTCTTCATCCGCCTCCACCAATAGTGCTACCTCAAATCTTGATACACCTTCGCGGCATATGGGTGAATGGAGTACCACGAATTGTGAGCCTCCTGGAGAATCAACTCACGCAAACCATCTACATTAGGCACATACTGATACTCTCTGATACGATCATAAAGAGAAAACTGAGAAAACACACAAGCCAAAATTCAGCTCGGCTCGGAAACATCCAATCTGACAAACTGGTTGGCCAAGGCCTGAACATCCAATGCTAAAGGCCTCTCTACTATCCCAAACTATCCGCCTTGCGACTCAAGGCATAGGCCACCATATTATCCTTCCCGAGATGATAGAGAATGGTGATGTTATAATCCTTAAGCAACTCCAACCATCTCCGCTGCAGAAAGTTAAGATCCTTTTGTTTAAACAGATGTTGTAGACTCTGTGATCGATGAAAACCTCACAAGGGACACCCTACAAATAGTGCTGCCAGATCTTCAAGGCATGAATAATAGCTGCTAACTCGAGGTCGTGGATAGGAGAATTCTTCTCATGTACCTTCAGTTGTCTAGACGCGAAGGCAATCACCCTACTGTCCTGCATCAAAACCGCACCGAGTACAACGCTCAACGCATCATAATATACCGTATAGGACCTTGAACCAATAGGTAACACCAACACTCGAGCTATAGTCAAAGCAGTCTTGAGATTTTAAAAGCACCCCTCACACTCCTCGGTCCACCTAAATGGAGCACCCTTCTGGGTCAATCTGGTCATAGGTGCTGCAATAGATGAGAAACCCTCTACAAATCAATGGTAATACCCCGCCAAGCCAAGAAAACTCTAGATCTCCGTAGCTAAGGACGGTTTGGGCCAACTCTGCACTTCTTCAATCTTCTTCGGATCTACCTTAATCCCCTCACTCGACACTACATGACCCAAATATTCCATAGACTCTAGCCATAATTCACACGACTTTGGAACCTTCCAGATGAAATCGTCGCCAAAATATCATAACTGCTGCCCAGTTTCAACTTCTTGGGGAATGTGGATATTTTGTTTAGTATGACCGAACCCTAGAGTGAGGCTGCCTACATATTCTTTCGTAATCAGGTCGAATGTAGTCCAATCACATAAACTTTATTTTTTATTTTCTTTCGCTTTTTTTAATTTTTTTTCCTCTTTTTCTCTTCTTTTTTCTTTCATTTTCTTTCTTTCTTCCCTTATTTCTTTTTAATCATACTGGGTTCCAAAGAGAGTGATCAAGGAAAGGGCAACTGACTCAAAAAGTTGGGAAAATAGGTAATGTTGTTTGGGTAGATAGAATGAAAGTCTTCGTCTTCCCAATCAAAGACCATTAATGTTGCGTAAAGGGTCAAACATAGTTCCTCTTGACTGCATTTGCATTGACAATTCCTTCGATGTTTCCTTATGTACAATGCTCCCTTCGGCAAAACTCCGGTTACAATGTATGGACCTTACCAATTTGGAGTAAATTTTCCTTTAGCTTCTTTATGATGCGGGAGAATACATCTTAGAACGAGTTGTCCCACTTCAAATTTCACGTGTCACACTTTGTTGTTATAGGCACGGTTCATTCTTTATTGGTACAACTGCCCGTGACAAAATACAACCAATTGTTTTCATTAATTAAAGACAATTGTTCCAATTGGGTCTTGACCCATTGTCACGCCCCAAAGCCGAGGAGCGCGACCGACGCTCAACCGAGTGAACCCGACCGAGCAAGACTGTTAGATTTCATTATACCCAAACTCATCCACGAATGGAAATAATATATATTTTCATTAATTAGACAAAATGGTGTTCATGTCTACAATACCATTTCATTTCCAATAGCTTTATCATTTTTAAAGTCTCAAATGGACAAGTTATACAACCACAACATAACATATTTTGTCTTCCCCAGCACCAATACACAACCCACACTATGTCTACGGAGCCTCTATATATAAATAAGAGTACAATGATAATGCCGGCAACAAGGCCCCGGCTATACCTCAACCATAATATATATAAAACAAAAGATACATGACCCCGGGATGAAGTGGGACTCAATAAATCAGCTGGGAAGAAGGTGTACTGCTATCACTGATCAGTATCTCCTGCTGTGGAACCACCTGCATCCATTTAAAGATGCAGCGCCCCTGGCAAAAGGGAAGTTATTACTGTCGAATAGCACTAGTATGTATAACTAAACACCCTCTAAATAGAATGACAAATAATACAAATAGTATTATCATAATATTAATGAAAGCCTTAATCAACATCAAACCTCAATTTAGGATCAAGACAGTGTTCAAATTAATTTTCATATCTCACATTGGGAGATTTTTAGTATCGATATACTATTATACACAATATCAGTACCACCGTATTTTCAATATGGAGTCCGATCATGACCCGATCGAATAGGCTATCTCATTAAAGACATCAACCACAATTACTCTCAATATCAATACCACCGTCTTTAACACGGAGTCCGATCACGACCCGATCGGCTACGCTATCCATTAGGGACACCAACCACAATCACAATTTCAATTATAATATCTAGTACAATCACCACCTTGTGTGCAGCATGGTGTCCGATCATGACCCGATTGGCTAGGCTGTCTTATTTGAGACATCAACCTTTTTATATCAATCATCGCATTTCATAATACTTTCATATCTTTTCATTTCATTGGCACTAGTGGCCATAATTATAAGATCATTCTTGGCATGTTGGTTATATTCAGTATTTTATGCTCACATTATCAATTTCAAATATCATCCTCATCATCAACAACAAACACAATTCAAATTAAAGTGTGTAGTGCACATGTGAGCAATTTAGAGTCTAATGCACATAGTGATATTTCACAAAATTTGGCATAATAGCCTTCATTTGAAATTGACTTAAAGTCGAAACATTAATAATGCACAGCCCATATTTTAACACAACCTCAATTGGAAACATAACATGAATAGAGCATTTGGGATGCTTGTTGAACATATATCTTTCAACCCAATCTTACTCGAAATAGCCAATTTCATAATGAATCACTCGGGACTTACATAATTTACATGAATATCGTGGGATTCAATTCTAAGAGAAGAGTTTAGCCAACATATCTCACTTGAGCTTCCTTACACTCTAAATGTTTCGGAATTCTTAGCAACTTCAATCTATTGTAGAAATATAACAAATTGAATCAAAATTAGGAAGATGATCATGGTTCGAGCTCATTGGAATATTTTATCAAATACTAAGTGTGCATTAAGGTTCCAAGGTCCTTTTATAGAGAATTCAATCATCCCAAAATCCAATCTTTACCATTTTTAGCTCAACAATCTTCCTACACCCTTTGATAACACTTGCATGTAAAATAAACAACTCCCATGCCCAAAATTTATCATGCTAGTTACCCATTTTCAAACAATTTTGAAATTAGGGTTTAGGGTGTAGAATCTTACCTCTAGGATGAAGACCTAGTGAGCTTCCCTTCTTAATCTTCCAAGACTTGAGCAAGAATTGAAGATAAATTATTGAAGAACACCTTCTCACTCTAGGGCACTCTCTCTCACTCTAAAATATCATATTATGTCTCAAAAATGACCCAAAGAGTGTATTTAACGAAATAGGATCGGGTTTTAAAAATCCAAAAATGGAGCTCCGGAACAATGTATGCGATCGCATATGTGATCACATAACCGATATGTGGATCGCATATCAGTCGCATACTTGGTTACAAAATAGCCAAAAGAACTGTCTGTGTATGCGGTCACTATGCGGTCTGCATAACTGTTATGCGGTCGCATAACTGTTATGCGGTCGCATAATGCACCGCATAACAGTTATGTGGTTGCATTGTTTCTTCCAACTGATCCAATTAACAGCCTCACTTTGCGGCCATTATGCGGTCCACAAAGTGGTTATGCGGTCACATAATGGACCGCAGAAATGCACTTTTCCGCCAAAAAGTTTCCTTTACTTTCCGGTATATTGTTCAACCCAAAAGGTTCGGCACCATGAAACATTATTTTCTTTGCAAATTTTACCGGGCTTTACACTTAAATACTTCGAAATTTTCTTGGGTGTTACATTCTCCCCCGCTTAGGATCATTCGTCCTCGAATGAGGGTAAAAATCCGTCATTAGCATCTTATGCAACTCGGTTTGTTTCATACCACATTCGAGCAGCCCCAAATTTGACTAACTCCCAAAATTTTCAAAACGTTTGCCAGAGTTTCCCTTGTAACTAGGCATATCCACCTGTTAGAGAGCCCCAGAAACACATCCTAACAACATATACATATTCCAACGACGTAACATAATACAAAACAACACCAAATGTGGTTTCATAAGCAATATATATCCAGAAAGGAACATCCTTAACGCCAATTGTACAGTTGATACAAAATTCATAGAAAGTAAGTCTTATAATTTTCCTAGATCATAACTTTATAAATACATAGTTATTCAAACAAATAAGGATACTTGTTCTTTGTTTCTTTCTCTGCCTCCCATGTGGCCTCTTCAACTTGTTGGTTTCGCCACAACACTTTCACGGAGGCAATTTCTTTATTTCTCAATTTTCGAACTTGGCGATCAATAATAGAAACCGGAATCTCTTCGTAAGACAATTTCTCATTTACCTCAATAGTCTCAACCGGAACAATGAGTGTCGGGTCTCCAACTACTTTCTTCAACATAGACACATGAAACACCGGGTGTACTAATGACATCTCATGTGGTAGCTCAAGCTTGTATGCTACCTCACCGATCCTCTGAATGATTTTGTATGGTCCGACATACCTCGGACTCAATTTTCCTTTCTTACTAAATC
>AWOL01S0010116.1:301309-312861 GCA_000715115.1 Nicotiana otophora
ACCTCACCGATCCTCTGAATGATTTTGTACGGTCCGACATACCTCGGACTCAATTTCCCTTTCTTACCAAATCACATTACACCCTTTATGGGGGAAACTTTCAAGAATACCCAATCATCTTCTTTGAACTCCAAATCCCTACGACGAACATCCTAATAGGATTTCTGACGACTCTGAGCAGTCTTCAATCGCTCCTTAATGATTTTAACTTTTTCCATAGCCTGATGCACAAGGTCTGGGCCTACCAAATCTGCTTCCCCAATTTCGAACCACCCAATGAGAGATCTACATCTCCTACCATATAAAACATCGAACGGTGCCATTTGAATGCTAGCATGATAGCTATTGTTATATGCAAATTCTATGAGTGGTAAATGATCATCCCAGCTACCTTTGAAGTCTATAACACAAGCGCGCAACATATCCTCAAGTGTCTGAATAGTCCGCTCTGTCTGCCCGTCAGTCTGCGGGTGAAAGGCTGTAGTAAGATTCACCTGAGTACCCAACCTTGCTGAAATATCTTCCAAACATTAGCAGTGAATAGTGCCCCCCGATCAGAAATGATGGAAACTAGGGTGCCATGCAACCTGAGTATTTCTTTGATATACAACTGAGCATACTGCTTCGTTGTGTTGGTAGACTTAACCAGCAAAAAGTGTGTTGATTTCGTGAGTCGATCCACAATCACCCAGACTGAGTCAAACTTGCACGGAGTGATCGGTAATCCTACCACAAAGTCCATATTAATCATTTCCCACTTCCACATAGGAATTTCTATGTTTTGTGCCAATCCACCGGGCCTTTGGTGTTCGGCCTTCACTTGCTGACAATTCAGACATTTTGCCACAAATTCCGCCACATTCCTCTTCATATCATTCCACCAATAGACTTTCTTAAGATCATGATACATTTTTGTAGAACTTGAATGCAACGAAATACCTAGAAGTGTGAGCTTCAGTCATAATTCTTTTTCGAAGACCATCCACATTTGGAACACAAATTCGCCCTTGGTACCTTAGTGTACCATCATTCATGCCAAGAGAAAAGGCCACGGTCTTATGTTTATGAATCCCCTCTTTCAATTGCACCAACAATGGATCATTGTATTGCTTCTCTTTAACTTCCACAACAAGCGATGATTCAGTCCTATTTCACACAATTACCCATCTTTCACTAGAGTCCGTAAGATGAACTCCCAAACTAGCCAATCAGTGAACTTCTTTGACCAATGGCCTTTGATATGCCTCCAAGTGTGCTAAGCTACCCATAGATATTTGGCTAAGAGCATCTTCCACAACATTGGCCTTCCCTGGATGATATAGAATATTGATATCGTAATAGTAATCCTTACGTAACTCAAGCCATCTTCTCTACCTTAGATTCAATTTCTTCTATTTGCAAATACATTGAGGGATCTTTTGGCCCGTGAATATGTCCACCTGGACCCCATACAATTAATGACGCCAAACCTTTAATGTAAAAATCACAGCCGCAAGTGCTAAGTCATGTGTTTGATTGTTTTTCTCATGATTCTTGAGTTTCCTAGAGGCATAAACGATCATCTTGCCATATTTCATCATTAGTGGAACATCTATATCATAATTCTCTTTCATATGACCACCTAGGAATTGAGTCCTACAAAAATTTCCTCGATATGGCTACAATCTTATTAGTACTTGCAACTTGTTTTTCCAAATTTCTCAACAAAAGACATTACTAGGTCAGTTTTCTTATGGGACCATCTGTTTCAAATGAATAACATCTACTAGCTTGCACGCACACACTGATAACATCAACTTGCATGGCATAGCCTCAAATATGAAATAACATCATGCTCAAATCTTTCTCAGCCACCCTCTTTCCTTATTAGAAATCTTATAGGAAATTAAGGAACCACTCTATTTACCTTGTGAACATTCTCACAATCTCTCTTAACTGCTAAACACTTCCCATAGCACATATCAACACCCTTCATATGTATTTAATTCAACCAAAGTCATTGGCCCGAACAAGGCCTTTTATGAAACTTGAGATCCTCCTAAATTCTTCAACGATGACTTCTTGTTTTCCTTATAAGTGTATGACTTAGTCCACCTGATTCCATCCTTGATGAGTAACTCACCTTATTCCCAGTATTGTAGTCACCAATATTGCTTCCTGGTATTGCAGCCTAATATCTATCATGTTAAACATATTTGGTTCGTAACAAGTGTTCATCCTCTCTTAATCTGTTTTAAACATCTTCCATTTGGTCTAGACAATATGTTGGTACTATATTTCCTTTGTGACTAGAATATTCACTCCCATCCCATTTTTCCCTTAATTCATAGTTGGCAATCTTATTGTGCCACACACTTGTTTGCCTCCCATGAACTTGTAGTATCATTGTGCCTGGTTAGGTAAGTTTATCACACCACCACTTCATCACCAGTAGTCTCACTTTCCAAAGTAATATGTAGACATGAACTCCCTCTAAATCGTTTAGTTGATATTCGATGTCACTCAAGTCGGCTGCATTACGGTTGATTTTTTATATCTTCTATTAACATTTGTGCTCTAGGCGAGTCCACCATTCTGATACGAACTATATAGTTAGTGAATAGCTATGCGCTCTTCCACACGTTACATGGTATTTTCCTTAGTTGGGAATTCATCATGCTCGCCCGACACTTGTTGGGATATCTGTGGGAAAGTGTGTTCATCCATGTATCACTTAACACTTCCTTGCTTGTAAGATTCTTAAGAGACTCTCTATCAAGCCCAGATGCGCTCTTAGGTTATTATAACATCACATTTATCTCTCCCACTCATTCTGTCTTTCTTAAAGCCTTGGAACTTTAGCTAAATCCCAAATCTGTGATTAATTCATTCTAAGAACTCGCAATCTTTTCACATTTGATATGTAGTAATTCCTTGGGTTCCATTGTCCCTGACTCTCTGACAGGTATAAAACCCTTTTGCAAACCTTACTCTTAGTTTCTAGTATCGTTGACCTTGTCATGTATATTTCCACGTACGAAGAATTTACATTTCTTAACCTTCCACCTTATTTTTGTACTAGTGGTTTATCTTTTGCATTTCCTTTCCGAAAATCATGTTTTCCCTTACCACTTTTCTAGACTACACGTGTCTTCAACAAAATATCCAAACATCATAGCTACATGGCCCTCCTCTCATTTTATTTCACTTAAGTAGCCTCACCATGGTCCTTCCCTCCCCACTTGGGGTGAATGTTTCACATTTCGACACAAGTCTTGAATTTAGCAATTTGAAGGACATATGTTTCACATTTCTAGTCCTCTCGTATATGATTGGCTATTAGGGAGATTTAAGTCCCCATAGTATTAACCTTATAAGTTCTCTACTCTTATTCAGCCATATAGGCTAAGGATCCAAATCCCTCATGTCAATATCCTTTTTGGAGTGTAACACCACTTCGCACATTCCTGAGATTTTATAACATTTAGCGGGCTGTTAGCGGGCCGTGGAATTTTATTTTTTTAAAGTAAATTTTATTTTTCTTATTCAATGTTATTGATACTTAAGTGTTTGAAAACTTTTAAGGCTTAGAATTAAACTTTGAATTTTAAAGTTTTAAATTTGAAATTTGAATTTTATAATTTTAAAATTGAAATTGGGAAGTAAGTGGCTACAAACAATTATTTAATAAGACCAATTGGTAATATGTAAAGATCAAGCTCCGAAGACTTTCATTTGATATTTTTATTGAATAATATATAATACTTCAAATTAAGTTGCAAGTTCTTTTTTGATTTTGTTATTTTTGAACTTGCAAATTAAAAGTTTACAACAATTATAAAAAACAAATAGTACATCACATGCTTTGCATCATTTTTGTAAGTTAATCCACGTCAACATGAGGTTCTTGGTTTCCGGCATTGGTTGAATCAGCTCCATAAACCATTATATCTCTAATTTCTTGGTCCTCCACTTCATCTACCTCATCACGCCCTTGATTTCGTCGTTATGATCTTATCCAATCTCGGAAGCACACTAGAATTTCTAAAGCGTTGCAACCCAATGAATGACGGGTATCTCCTAGTTGCTGCCTTGCTTGGCTAAATGTGCTCTCTGATGTGACTGTTGAAATCGGCACATTTAGCACGTCTCGAGCCATGGCCGAAAGAACAGGAAATTTATTTGAGTTGCTCCTCCACCAACCCAGTGGTAGAAATTCCTTTGTGTCGGGCTCTGCTGACTTTTGCAAGTAGAATTGAAGTTCATCAATATTTCTGCCACTGGTTTGTTGATGCTCCCCCAGTGTAGACCAAATCAAATAATCTTCAACACCATCATTATCATCCAAAGCACTGGTCCCAGATGTTGAAACTGAACTTGAAGGAATATTTGCATCTACAGCAGAAGAAACATCAACAATATTAGCATAATAATTATATAATGTTTCTAAATATTTGTGTAGCTGAACCGGACTGCAGCCCGTTAAGTTAACGGGCTGAATCGGGATGTAGCCCGTTAACAACCCGTTAATGGGTTAATGGGCTTAGCGGATTCCAGTGCACTGGTATCAAAAAACTATTCGTTTGAAACCCGCTCCCCGCTCCCCGCCCAACCCGTCCCAGCCCGCCCCCCACGCTACAGTACCGGGCTGAACCGGGCTGTAAACGGGTCAGTCCGGCCCGATTAACAGGTATAGTGCAATCGCATAACCAATATGCAGACCGCATATCGATCACATAATTAGTTACAAAATAGCCAAAAGAATTGTCTGTATATGCGGTCACTATGCAGTCTGCATAACTGTTATGCGGTCGCATAATGCACTGCATAATAGTTATGCGGTCGCATAGTCGATCGCATAGTTGCTTCCAACTAACCCAATTAACTGCCTCACTCTGCAGCCATTATGCGGTCCGCAGAGTGGTTATGCGGTTGCATAATGGACCGCAGAAATGCACTTTTCCGCCAGAAATTTTTCTTTACTTTCCGGTGCATTGTTCAACCCAAAATGTCTGGCACCACGAAACATTATTTTCTTTTAAATTTTATCGAGCTTTACACTTAAGTACTTTGAAATTTTTCGGGGTGTTACGCATTCTTCGTCCTCAATCTCGGCCTCTATCATGATCCGAAGAGAGGGAATTTCAACTTTTTCTGGTTTTATTCGTACTTGGCTTAGGCTTAATCTCATACCATTCTGATTCTCTATTTTATTTCTTTAACCTTATCTTCATTGCATTATGCTTCCCGATTCATTATTTCGAAGTCTGGCAGTATTTTAAGATCTGGGTATTAAGTTCGCAAGCATGTAATATTATTAAAATCTGCATTAACAAAACTGAAAAGAGAATAAGAAAGGTGACAAGATTAAGAAAAGAAACATGGACGATGAAATATTGATTTCATTTATTTGAATTTTAAAATATAGAAGGGTTTACATCGGAAAGTAAGGTAGTAAATTAAAATACCCAGATTACACCCTGAAATAATTCGACCGCATAAAGGATAGAATAACCGGCTACCGGGACTCCCGTCTAACAAGAAACTTTCAGGTTTAGCACCCATATTTAGGCTTCTCTTCTATTGCGGCGACGGCTACTATGGTTTTCAGTGTCGGGCCAAATTCTCCATCATCACAGATTATTCCAACAACTTCCCATTATTGTGAGTAGGCAGAGGATTGTTCGTCACATTAGGGGCCTCTTCTCCCCTAAGAACTATTGACTTCACCTCGTTGAGGTACTCCACTGCTCTTTTGGGAGTCCAACTATCTTCGGTACCATGTCCCACTGCTCCAGAGTGGTATTCACATCTAGCATCAGCTCTGTGTGAGGGAGGACTTGGGGTTCGGCCGATTCGAGGCACTGGCTGCAGCAGACCTAGCATGATTAGCTTTTGAAATAAACTTGAATATGATTCACCGATAGGGGTGAACTAATTCCTTCTAAAAGGCTCTCTTGGATTGGGATTGTACCTGGAAACATTTCTTTGGGGACTATATGGATCTTGGTAGGGACGAGCATTTCTGGAAGGTGGAGATTGGTTTTGTGGGTAGTTTTGCGGCCGTGTGTAAAATTGAGTATTCATCACCGCATAGTGAGGAGGTGCCACGGTGTATGAAACATCATGGTGTTGGTAATAATGTTGCGGGATTTTAGGTGGCACACATGATTAGTTGAATGGCCTGAGGGCCCCTCTCGAGCTTGAAGTCATCATGGCTCCCTCTTCTGTCCTGTCTCTATTCAACGAACCCCCCGAGCCGTCCTGAACTGCCTGTGAGTTGCCATGAAGGCGGCCTAACATGAGATTTGGCCCTTTTTTAAACCATTTTCGACCATGTCCCAAATTTTGATAGCCTCAGCGAACGACTTTGCTATTGCAGACATCATGTTCTGGAAGTAGTTTGCTTCTTGGGTCTATAGGAAGACCATAACCATTTCTTCTTCGTCCATTGGACAAAGAGTTTCTATCAGGAGAGATGTCCACATTATACTGAAACTGGTGGACAAAATCTCGAATCAGATCATTCCACACATGCCCATGGGTAATTTCTTGATCCATGTACCACTCGAAAGAAATTCGGTGAGACTTTCTCAAAAATAGGCCATTAGCAGCTCCTCATTTCCACCAGCGCCCCTCAGCTGGTTACAATATCGTTTCAGATGAGAGATCGGGTCTCCGTGCCCGTCGTACTTTTCAAATTTTGGCATCTTGAAGCCAGCTGGCAAGTGGACATGGGAAAACATGCACAGGTCAGAGTAAGAGACACTCTTTTGGCCGCTCAGGGCCTGCATATTCTTTAAATTCTTCTCCAAGCTTTTTATTTTCCGAGCCATTTCTTCTTGCACGAGATTCTTGGCCATTGTTTCTAGTTCTAACGGGAACTCATACTGTGGAGGTTAAGTATATAAGTCCGAAGTGACATAGGTCATGTCCGGTTAAAATTGCGGGCCATAGAATGTATAAGTCGGAGGCTCAAAACACGGTCTGGGCACAAATGGTTGCATTTCGGTGAAGACAGGTGTTGCGGAGAACAATGCGGATGGTGCCCTTGAAGCCGGCGCCTGGGGGCAAACCATAGAAGGCATGCTGGGACCGTTAGACGACATTTGAGGGTACCTGCATGGGATAAACGGGTTGCACTCGGCGGTTCCCTCCCATTAGATCATTAGTACCACATCTCAAGCATGCGGAGATGCAGCATTCTGTTCTCTTCAGCAGTTGTTGATTCTGGCTGTGGAATAGCAAGTGCTGGGCTATCCTCAGGTTCATAAGTGGTAAACTGCTTTCGGAGGCCATAGGAACTTTTTCTTAGATCTTGTGAAGTATGGATGGGAAGCCAGATTACCGACAAAACAAACCACCTAATTAGAACCTAGCTAATTTGCACACACAAACAACTTTGTTAGTTTGAAACATTTAACTGATAGGAAATCGCGAGTTGGGATGCAATGCACCTAAACAGTTAAACGTTTCTATCATGTGTTTGAACGGTTGCATGTTTCATCCCGGTTTCATTATCCCTTTTCCACTATATGCCTCTTTTCTTTCCTTCACCCTCTCTTTTTGGACTTTATCAATCTTAATTTTTCTCTATTACTTTTGTCACTTTTGTCTTTCTTTTTCTTTCTTCTTTTTTTTATTTTTTCTTTTTTTGTTTGTTTTTCACCCAGTTTATTTAATAGCTATGATCGCATCCGATGAGGATTACCTACGTATCATGACGCTACATGAATCAGATCATCACGTAGTTCAGGGAACAAATGACTCCTAATTAAAGAAAGATATTTTGGATTCTAATTTATTTTTATTTTTGAAATATTTGAAAGAAGGACTTCTAAAGAATCTTTTCCTTTTTGTTCTCTCTTTCGTTTTTTGAATTTTTGGGTATATATATATATATTAATAAAAACAGAACGAAAAAGCTCCTAATCTTGGAAAATAATTTTTTTGGGGGTTTTGACTTTTTTGTTTTCCTTTCTAATTTTTGGGAATGTCAAATGAAAGACTTTTAAATATGTATTGTTTTGTTGGTAATCTTAGATTTATTCTTTGGGAATATTTTAAAAGAAGGCTTCTTAAAGAAGAAGAAAATATTTTTGGATTTCAATTTATTCTTTGAGAATTTTTGAAAGAAAAGACTTTTAAAAAAAATATTTTTGCTTTTGAATTTCCGAAAGAACGACTTCTATAGAAGAAAGAAAATATTTTTGATTTCTAACTTTTCTTTTAAATTTCCAAAAGAAATTTTTCGAAGAAGTACGAAAATATTTTTTTAGAATTCAAGTTTTCGTTTTTTCTTTTTTATTACTTTTTTCTTTTGTTTTTTTTATTTTATTTAAAATATTTTAGTCTCTTATTACACTCTAATTCACTGAACTTTACTTATTTTGAGCTTTAATTGGTAGTGTTTTGCACTTATTGTATGTTCTATGCCTTGCAGGAGTGATTCTGAGTGATGTAGACGTTATGGAGATAATTTGAGCCATTTGGAGATTTGAAGTCTGAGTAAAAGCCAAAGTGATTAAGTCAGGATCGTGTTCGGGGGTCGAGGACCAAGTCTGGACTTCAAAAATTGAGCTTTGATCTGTACTCTGAGAATTCCCCACTGCCGCGGTGCGTGGGGCGCCGTGCTCGTGCAATCCTCTACTGCCTGTCAGAAATTAGCTCTCTTGATTTCCCCCTAATGCCCCGCATGGCGCGTCGCCTCATGCGACGCGTCTGTGCAAAGTTTACAGAGTAAATGTCCTATTTCGGCTAGGAAAAGGTGATTTCGTTTGGGCCCGACTCTACTTGGTATAAATACATGAAAAAATGTTATTTTCTTGACTTGTGACACATATTCGACCTAGGGAGGCTAAGGAGGAGTTGGAAGAACATGAGCACAATGATTTCATCATTCCTTCCTCACTCAAGACACGAGTTTGGATTGAATTTATGTTTTCCTATACTTTAATTTTATTTGTGATGAATTGCTCCATATTTATGAAGTAGTTCCCTTTAGGGTTTGATGGATTTGATGTTTTGATGATTGTTTGTGGATTATAACTCTAGTTTTATGTATTGAAGCGTTGTTGGATGATTTAACTGGTGCATTTATATTATTTCTGTGACATGGTTGAAGTGGAGATGCATGCCATGTTTTGTTATAATCTTATTTTAATTAGTTAGTTCCATGCTTTTAGTCTAATACATGAACTTTTCTGGGGTTTTTTTCAAAGAGAAATGAAAAGGGAGATCGATGTAAAGTTTTTACTTTTTTTTCTTTTTAAAGTTCAAAGGGTTTTAGAATGTGTGGTGTTCATGGTCTTTTTTGTCGTCTCCCTTTGGCTATCTTTTGGAAAGTAGGGAATCGTAAACCGTCTCAACGTGCCCAAAGAGGATTAAGGAAATTACAGGGAAAAGGGAACAAAAAAGAAGAACCATTGTATATTATCTGCTAGTAACTAGTTAGACTTAGTCCATGTAAATGTCTTTTTGAAACTACATGGAATATTTAATACCCAAATGTAAATAATTTTATAGTAATAAGTTTCAGTTATTATTCAATTGAGTTTCTTCAATTGTGTTCACTAGGAAAGCTGTATTGTAACTGAGTAGGAAAAGATGAGAAATAAAAGTTATCTCAGTTTGCCTAGTACCAGTTATTTGAAGCAAAAGTATTTTTAAACCATACTCTATTCACTGTTACAGTCAATTGTTTTAGAGGTAAAAGTAATTTTCTTGCTAAAAGGTTACAATACTTTTGAAAGAAAATAGTCACGGCATGCCCTTTTCGTTCTATTTTTCTCAAGATGGGTAAAGAATATATGTCCAGATGTTTCCATTAGTCTTTTTTTTAAAACCATCAACTTTGCATGTAAAAAATAAATATTTTTTCTTCAATGTAGAAATTCACGTAAAATTTTGCATAGTAATTTTTGTGCAAATTGCAAGCTTTAGTAAATGATGAAATAGTAATGAGTATATAGTTGTGAATTCCTTCTAGTATGATAGAATGTACATTCTGTATGTGCTTTAACTTTAAGATGATTCAGGTAGTTCGTTTTACTTCGTTTTTAATTTTAACTTTTAAATCTTTAGAAAATAATAAAAACATACAATTAAATATCTCGAATCTAAAAGAGACAAAATAAATGAAATACTCTGAATAAGCTAGTATGTTTTAGGTGCATGTTAACCAATCAATTATCGTGATTATGTACACATTCGCGTGACATAGTTATGATTTTCCAAATTAAAGGAAAAGTATGTGTTCGCACGACTTTGACAAAACAATCTTAAAAATAATAAGGTGTTATTAATTGTGTATACGTACGCGTGACATGATTCTTGACACATCAAACAAAACGAATACACGTACGCGTAATTCGTTTCAAGATAATTTCATAACTACAAATAATCAAGCAATTAAAAGTGGTTTAAGACAAAAGTGCATAAATTTTCCTATAACATAAAATATCTAAAATTAGTTAAGCCAGGTATAATTATTAAAGCGGTCGTACTAGAACCACATAACTCGGGATTGCCTCACCTTCTCCCGATTTAACAAAATTTCTTACCCGGTCTTCTGTATTTCATAGACTTAAACAAAGTCAATTTCCTTAAATTGGGATTTTAAAATAAATGGTGAGTTGGGATACCGTAAATATTTATTCCAAGTGACGACTCTTTAAAATTAAATTAAATAATCTCTTTTCAATAATATTACTTAAAGTGGAAAAACTCCTTTGGCGATATCCTCGTAAAAAGGAAGTGTGACAGAGCATGTGGCCTAGGAGTGCCCGGAATATCGCTAGAAGCTGGAAGTGCTGAATGAACAGGGCGACTCACATAGCCCCTACCATGACGAGTTGCAACTAGGGCACGGACACCACTATATGTGCCAGAATCTCGAGGCCTCTTGGCCTCACTCTCCTCTCTCTCCCGGGCCCACATACCCTCCAATCTCCTAGCGATCTCCACTACCTGTTGGTATGCGATGTCCATCTCTAGCCCTCGTGCCATGCTAAATCTGATACCAGGGTTGAGCCCCTCGATAAATCAGCAAACTAACTCTCTAATAGTAGAAATCAAGGCTGGTGCATGCCTGGACAGATCATTGAACTGGATGGCATACTCTGATACGGTCCTAGAACCCTGGCGCAACTACTCAAACTATGCGCGTCATGCATCTCTGAGACTCTGGGGAACAAACTCCCTCAAGAACATATCTGAGAACTGAGCCCAAGTGAATGAAGTTGCCTCGGCCGGGCTACCCAACTCATATGCTCGCCACTACTGATAAACCGCTCCCAACCCCACTAGACTCCACAATACCCATAGTACGAAGGATAAGGTGGCACTCTTCAAGAAAACCCTGGGCATCCACTGACGCCAACCCGCTGAAAGTAGTAGGGTGGTACTTCTTGTACCTCCCGAGCCTGAGTTACTACCCCTCAGAAGCTGATGACCTAACCTCGGGCTGAACTGGGGTGATCGGATGTACTGGTATAACCTCTGGGACCTGGTCAACCTGGATCCGCTACTATGGGGTACGGGCAGCGGGAGTATGTGCTCCCTCCCCCCCCCCC
>AWOL01S0010116.1:313972-324316 GCA_000715115.1 Nicotiana otophora
CCCCCAGCCTGAGATGTGGCAGGAGCAAGTGGGATAAACCCTGCCTAAGCTAAAGTGCCGAAAATGCTCAGGAACTAGGCGAGAGTCTCCTGGAGTGTTGGGGTAGTAACAGGCATCTCAGGTGTCTACTCTCTAGCTGGAGCTAATGGTGGCTCCTCTGTAGTAGCTCGTGCAGGTGCTGTTACTGCACCACGTGGGCATCCTCGGCCTCTACCCCATCCCGGCCTCTCGTGGCTCTAGCAGGGGGCATGGGTGTCTGGTCATCCGATCTAGCTATGCGTGTCCTCACCATCTCTGGGAGAATAGAAAGACAGAAGTTTAGAATCCCGAAGTCAAACATTTCGCACAATAAGGAATCAAAGAAGTGAAGCTTTCCTAACAGTTTCGTAGCCTCCCGAAGATAAGTACAGACGTCTCTGTACCGATCCGCGATACTCTACTAAACTTGCTTGTGACTCATAACACCTATAAACCTAGAGCTCCGATACCAACTTGTCACAGCCCTAAGTTTCCTCCATAGGATGTGGTCACGGTACCTAGTCTCACTATTAGAAATTCGGCAAAACTCGACCGCAGTCAACCAACCAATTTTGGTCGGTCAAAAAATCGGCCAACAAACTGACCAAAGTCGGTCGGTTTTTCAAAATATTTTAATTTTTAATTTTTATTGGCGTAAAAATGCGGGAAAATTTTATTTTTCAAGAAACCGACCAACTTTGGTCGATTTTTAAATTAAAATTAATATTAAAAAAACTAAACGCAATCGGTTGGTTAATTCGGTCGGTCATTTTAAAAAACTCATCGACATTGGTTGGTTATTTTCGTGCGAAAATATAATTAAAGAGTATAAATGAAATAAAAGACAGTCATAAAACAAAATGTACCAATGCGCTAGTGGTAGAATAGTATCATGCCACAGTACAAACCCCGGTTCGATTCCCAGATGATGTATTTTTTAATTACATAATTAAAATACTAACCGACTTTGGTCGAAAAAAATCGACCAACTTTGGTCGGGTTTTTTGGAAATTTATTTTTTTTAATTTAATTGATGGACGAAAGTCTATATGCCCTTCCGACCTTCAAAATACCGACCACACATTTTTTGAACTATTTTTGTCGAATTTCTATTAGTCTCTAAGACTAGGTAAGCCTAGCAACATGCGGAATTGTTACACCCCATATTTTCGTACGTGAAAGTACGCTATAATTAAATTGATAAAAGGTCGTAAATGAGATGTTACATCCCTCATTCTCGCACGTTAAAGTTTCGTCGTAAGTTAATCGACGTAGGCTCGGGAATGAGATTATTTTTGAGGTTATAAGCATTTATGCTATTTATAACATGCGATAAGTAAAGTCGTGAAGGTCAGAGGGTAAACGAGTGGAAGAAAATGAGTTTCGTCGGAGGTTGTAAATTTGGGATAAAATACTGTCTGAGTTATAATACTCGGTATTTATGGACTAGTGCCATACAAGGTACCACATGACTATGATAGTAAGGTATATAAAGTGCATTAAAAGTTAGTAGTATTTTAAGTAATTTGAGATAATTTTTAATTATGTAGATAATTGAGTAATTATTGATTTTTAGTGGGAGATTAACTAATTAAATTAGCATGGGATAGGCTTAATAAGCCCCAACGTGGCAGCAAGTAATTGTGGATAAAGCCCAAGTAAATGACTCTTACACCATGTCGCAAGGTGGCACTCTTAAAGGAATTTGTGGCCAAGTAATCTCTAAAGTAGGCCCCACATCCATTAAGCTTAACAACCCTTCTAAATCACTTAAGGGAGATACATATATCTCTATAATGTAGGGAAGAGAGATTTAGCAATTCATACGAGACTAATTAGATAATAGCAACGTGATTTTCTACAACAAATTTTCATACGAAATTATACTACGTAATAGCAACGGGATTTGTAATTCTAAGGGAGCCCGGTATAATCTTTCTCAAAAATATCATACGAATTTTTCCCTACTTCGATCCACCGTTACATATTTTGTCGCGTTTGGCGGGTGTTGGAAGGATTGCCAAGAGAATCGGCTCAGGTATGTTAAGGATATCTCTTCTTTCCTTTTGGCATGAACAAATAATACAAACAAAACCAGCAAAATAAGCAACTTTCATAAATGACTCTATTCATAGACATACTAGGGGTGTCTATATTCTTGATTCCCCATGTGTCTTATTATTATATCTTCTGTTCATGGGTCTCAGAAAAATATGAAGTTGATAAAGTTATCTGAAAGGCATGTTGATCTTATAACATTCCGAGAAATCTTATTAACTTATTTCTTATGCATTTCATTCATTTATACATGTACATTGACCCATGACCAGATGGCGTTATATACTCGTATATTAAATGTATATGGGATATGGAAAAAGGTTATGGCGTTATATACGCATGATTTGCCCACAGTGGCCGAGATGATATGATGGGATTCCCTCAAAGGCTTGATGATGTCATGTACGCATATACATATGCATGGTATGATATATGCATATGCATGACATTATAAATATGAAATAATTCACAGAGCTATTCAAACTTACATGTTGAGTCTTTTATTGCATGTTTCTCTCATGTCTTTTATTTACTGATTTTCATTCCTTACATACTCGGTACATTATTTGTACTGACGTCCCTTTTGCCTGGGGACGCTGCGTTTCATTCCCGCAGGTCCCGATAAACAGGTTGAGAGTCCTTCAAGTAGGCTATCAGCTCAGCGGAAGGTGTTGGTGCGCTTCATTTGCTCCGGAGTTGCTTATTTGGTCAGTATGATTTGGACACGTATTGATTAGTATGGCGGGACCCTGTCCCGACCTTTATGGTATTTATCTACTCGTAGAGGCTTGTAGGCATATGTCATGTACGTAAAAGATTGTATGGCCTTGTTGGCCTATGTTCAGTGTACGAGTGATCATTTTGGTCTTATAGGCCCATATGTCATATGTATAAGTTTGTATTACATGTTGGGTTGTCCTATGTCGAGTATTTTCTCATGTTTTATTCTAGTTATCTCGCAGAAGCCTTTCCGTCTCATTTACCTATAATAGTATGATATGAAAATATACGTTACATTGGTACTCAGTTGAGTAAGGTACCGGGTGCCCGTCGCGGCCCATCGGTTTGGGTCGTGACAGGAATAATTGAAATAACAACTTAGAATCTCAAAAAATCAACAACTACATAAATAAATCTATAACTTAATATGTACAACTCCCAAAACCTGGTGAAATATAAGTCACAAGCTCTAAGTAACAGTACTAAACAATCATATTCATCAATGTCTATAATAGTGTAATGAAATAAGGAAAAACAGGATAGAAGGGGACTCTAAGGCCTGCGGATGCGGGCAGGTGTACCTTGAAGTCACTAAAGCAACCTCAGATCACTAATGCTGGGACTGATAGAAAGTACCTGGATCTGCACAAAAAGATATGCAGAAGCATAGTATGAGTACACCACAGTGGTACCCAGTAAGTGCCAAGCCTAACCTCGGTAGGGTAATGACGAGGTCAGGTCAAGCCACTACTAGAGATAATAAGAAAACAAGACGAAAGATATAACGATATAATAATAATGACAATGGAAATGAAACAATAAGGGGTTTATGGAAAGTTAACAATACAGAATCAAGGCAGTCAATACAACATGGAAGGAAACAAGGATTTGCATGTTAAGGAAACAAACAACCAAGACAAATACAATATATAGAGAAGGATCAACAAGGGTCATTACCGAGGTACCACCTCGTAGTCCGAAATCATAAAAGTAACTCACGGTCTTTTCTTATATCACCGCGGGAGCCTTTACATTTAGTTTTAAAAATTATTTTTTCCGAAATAGCATCCTGCGTTTTAGCCCACCTTATCACACCGCATGGCTTCTAGTAGTTCCCCTACTAGCCACGCGTATCAAGTCCACCTTATCTCACCGCATGCATTTCAACACTAAGACCTTATACCACCGCAAGCATATCAATATCACAATTCGCACCTCAAGTACCCAATATTATAACTTGTCAGAAAAACCAAACAATAACGAAATTTCACATTAAGCAGCCCACGGTTCAACCACAATGTACACAAAGTCTCAACAATAACAACTGGAGAGTAACTCATTAAATGATATTTCACAACTTACACTCTGCCTCAATAGGAACCACGACCTTTGCAACTCAATACCAAATTCAACGGCAATATATTCCAAGAATTGCAATTTCAAGTAAAGAATTCAACAGTTAAACAATGAATACGGAATAAAGGAAAGCAAGTAATTCAACTAGACATGTAGGACAAGTTACAAATAAGAGATAAGACAAGTAGACATGTCAAATTAGACTAAATATGGGTACTATAACATGTTAAAGTAACTCAATTAAAGCATGAAAGGAAACTACATAGCTAGGAACCGGAAATTTGCAAAGAATTGAAAATTCAACCCAAAATATCACCTCGGGCTCGCATCTCGGAACCCGACCAAAATGATAGAAACCAAACACCCATTTGATATCGAGTCCAACCATACAAGAATTATTCAAATTCGACCTCATTTAGCCTTTCAAAACTCAAACATTTAGCCTAAGGAGTTTCTACCAATTTTTCCTAAGTTCCAACTCCAAAGCACCAATTAAATGATGAAATTATCAATAGCTTCATGTGAATTAATCAAAAACGAGTTAGAATGTTTTTCCCCAAAGTTCTCTCTGAAAATCCCTTGAAATGTCACCTCAAACCGAGCTCTCTAAGTCCCAAAATGAATTATGAATCAAACCCTCGAATTTTTCCCTTTTCTGCCCAGCGATCCTCGCATCTGCCGCCTTTGTGCCACTCCTGCGACGCTGCACCTGCGAAAAAACAATCGCAGGTGCGGATTCCACTTAAGTCTAGGAGTTCCACTTGTGCAGTCCATGGCTAACACCTGCGAGCCTGCTTCTGCGGAGAAGGAGACCGCACCTGCGGTCCTGTCCCAAGCCCCTCCTCAAATTCCGCTTCTGCGGAGAAAAAGGTCGCATATGCGGAAGCGCATCTGCGCTCAGGCATCCGCACCTGCGAAACCAAGCCTGGGTTGGGCTCGTCTACTTCTTGCGATGACCAAGGTGCACTTGCGTGTCCACACCTGCGGCCAGACCCTCCGCAGGTGCGATAACACCAGAACTGCAGCACTACAGCAAAACACTAAGTCCAAAAATGATCTGATTTCCATCTGATTCACACCCGGGGCTCCCCGGGACCATGTCCGAATATACCAACAAGTACCAAACATATAACGGACCTATTTAAGGCCTAAAATCACATCAAACAATGTAAATTCTATGCATCGCAACCCAAATTCAAGCCTAAGCAATTATGAACTTTCGAATTCTGAAACCAATGTCGATTCATATCAAAACAACTCTGATTAACCTCAAATTTTGCACACAAGTCATAAATGACATTGCGGACCTATTTGTCATGACCCCACTTTCCCTTCGTAGGATGCTGTGATGGAACCTAGTCACTACCACTAGGTAAGCCTAACAATTTGAGGAAAAACTGAATATAAAACTGAACTCCAATCTTAACACATGATATATAAATAGAAACTGCAATTTAAATAATTACAACTCCCAAAACCCGGTAGAAATAAGTCACAAGCTTATAAGAGAAAATACTAAGTGTCTCTATATATTACAGTATAAAGAGAATAAGGAAAACAACATAATAAGGATAGAGGGGGACTCCGAGGTTTGCGGGCGCTGGCAGATATACATTGAAGTCTCCATATACAGTCCAACTCACAGGTATCTGGTCTGGAAAGAAGAACCTAGATCTGCACAAAACTATATGCAGAAGTATAGTATGAGTACACCACAACATTACCCAGTAAGTGCCAAGCCTAACCTCAGTAGAGTAGTGATGAGGTTAGTTCGGGGACCTATTGGAATAAAAAGGAAATGAGGAAAAAAATATAATAATACAATGAAGTGACTGAGACATGAGCAACGAGAAATTTACAGAAAAGTAACAACACATCAAATAGAGGAAAACAATGGGGACGCCCCTGAGGTATCGCCTCGTAAACCCAAATCTAAATGCTCGATAGGGGGATCTCCCGAGGTACTGCCTCGTAGTTTGAAAAGTAAATATGTAATAGGGGGATCTCTCGAGGTACCGCCTCGTACTCCCAAAAGTAAATATGCAAACAGAGGGATCTCCCAAGGTACCGCCTCGTAGTCCCAAAAGTAAATATACAAATAAGGGGATCTCCCGAGTTACCGCCTCGTAGTCCCAAAAGTAATATGTAAACAGGGGGATCTCCCGAGGTACCGCCTTGTAGTCCCAAAAGTAAATATGAAAACAGGAGGATCTCCAGAGGTGCCGGCTCGTAGTCCCAAAAGTAAATATACAACTCATAATTTATGGAAAACCGGAATTTACGGCAAGGAATCCTATAGTTAAAGACCGAATACAGTAATCAAGGAAACGTGTAATTCAACTAAGCATGTTGCACGAATCTCAAGTAAAGGTTAAGACATGTAGACATGCAATACTAGGCTAAACATGACAACTACACATGATAAGGCAACTCAGTTAAGGAATTTAAAAGAAATCTACTCAGCAAGAACCGGAATTTTCATAATTAGCCCGTGTACACACTCGTCACCTCACGTACACGGCACTCACATATCACAAATATTTACAACAGTACAAAATCCTAAGAGGATTTCCCCCATACAAGGTTAGACAAGTCACTTACCTCAAATCTCGCTCAATCAATCGATAAGGATGCCTTTCCCTCAATTTTCCGACTCCAAATGGCCCAAATCTAGCCAAAGGCAATTACATACTATGAATACAACTACAAGAAACTAATTTAAATCATAAATCTACGACTTTAGTAAAGAATCAAAAACTTTCCCCAAAATGTCTACACGGCCCCACGCCTCAGAATCGGGTAAAAGTCACAAAATACGAACACCCATTCGATATTGAGTTCAACCATACCAAAATTACCAAAATCTGACACCATGTCGCCACTCAAATCCCCAAATTAAACTCTCCAAATCCCTAGCCTCAGACTCCCAAATTCAACCTTAAATACATACAAACTATGTGGGAAAATCAATGGGGAAACAAGGTTATTGATAAAAAATGAGTACAATAGACTTACCTCAAGAAATACCTCGAAACGTCTCTCAAGAATTGCCAAAACCCGAGCTCAAAATGTCCAAAAATGATAAAAATCTTGAACCCTCAAATTAATATAATTTGCCCAGGCTTTTTGCTCTTTGGGTCAAAAATCTGCTTCTGTGATAATGCTTTTGCGGTGAAGTCTCTGCATATGTTGAGCTCACTTAAACTCCCAGATTCCAAACTTGCATGCAAACATTTGCATCTGCGGTCCCTCGTCCGCTTCTGCGGAAGCCTTGGCCACCCCAGCTCCCCCACTCATTACGCTTCTGCGATCACCATTCCGCAGAAGTGGCTTCGCTTCTGTGGTCTTCAAGTCGCATCTGCGACCACTGGCCATTTCCCCTAACTCCACATATGCGCCCAAATGCTCGCACCTGCGGTAATCTTGCGCAGGTGCGATTACACCAGAGCTGGTGCACTTCAGCCATTCTCACAAGTCCAAATTGATCTGTTAAACATCTAGAAACCACTCGAGGCCCCCCGGGACCTCAACCAAATACACCAAGAAGTCCTAAAACATCATACGAACTTAGTCGAGTCTCTAAATCACCTCAAACATCGCTAAAAATACGAATTGCACATCGATTCAAACCTAATGAATATTAAAACTTCAACCTCTACATCTGATGCCAAAACCTATCAAATCAAGTCTGATTGACCTCAAATTTTGCACAAGTCATAATTGACATTACTGACTTACTCCAACTTTCAGAATCGGAATCCGACCCCGATATCAAAAAGTCCACTCCCGGACCAACTTTTCAAAAATCATACAACTTTCGCCATTTGATGCTAAGATGACCTACGGGCCTCCAATTCAATATTCGAACACGCTCCTAAGACCAAAATCACCCTACAGAGCTATTGAAACTGTTGAAACTCTATTTCGGAGCCGTCTTCACACAGTTCAAACTACAGTCGATTCATAGAACTTAAATTTTCAATTTAGAGACTCCAAAACCAAAATGAAATAGAGGGAGCAATAAATAGGGGTTCGGGGCTAATACTCTTAAAATGATTGGCTAGGTCATTAGATCCTCCCCATCTTAAAACAAACGTTCGTCCTCGAACGAGTATAGAGACATACCTGAAGTGGTGTAAAGATGAAGATAACGGCTATGCTTATCATGCTCGGTCTCCCAAGTTGCCTCCTCGATCGGATGACCCCTCCATTGAACCTTCACAGAAGCAATGTTCTTTGACCTCAACTTTCAAACCTGCATGTCCAAAATGGCCACTGGATCCTCAACATAGGATAGATCCTTGTCCAACTGGACTGAGTTGAAGTCTAACACATTAGACGGATCGTTGTGATACTTTCAGAGCATGGGATCATGGAATGCTGGATGAACTGCAGAGAGACCAGGTGGTAGTGCAAGTCTGTAATCCACTTATTTAACCCTCTCAAGAATCTCAAAAGGCTCGATATACCTAGAGCTTAACTTGCCCTTCATTTCGAACCTCATAAAACCCTTCTTGGGCAAAACCCAGAGCAAGATCTGCTCCCCAACCATGAATGCAACATTGTGAACCTTCCGATCTACATAACTCTTTTGCCTGGACTGGGTTGTACGAAGTCGATCCTGAATCAATTTAACCTTTTCCAAGCCATCCTGAACCAAGTCTGTTCCTAATAGCCTAGCCTCACCCGGCTCGAACCAACCCACTGGCGATCGGTACCATCTACCATACAACGCCTCATACGGCGCCATCTGAATGCACGACTGATAACTATTTTTGTAGGCAAACTCCGTAAGTGGCAAGAACTAATTCCAAGCACCCCAAAAATCCATCACATACGCACAAAGCATATCCTCTAATATCTGAATAGTGCGCTCGGACTGCCCGTTCGTCTGAGAGTGAAATGTTGTACTCAACTCCACATGAGTATCCAACTCACGATGTACGACTCTCCAGAACCATGATGTAAACTGCGTACCCTGGTCAGATATGATAGATACCGGTACGCCATGAAGTCTGACAATCTCACGGATGTAAACCTGAGCCAGCTGCTCCGAAGAGTAAATAGTAACCACAAGAATAGAATGAGCTCACTTGGTCAATCTATCCACAATCACCCAAACTTGATTGAACTTCCTCTGAGTCTGTGGGATCCAACAACAAAATCCATAGTGATTCTCTCCCACTTCCACTCTTGAATCTCTAACTTCTTATACATCTTTGCGGTACCTGGATAAATGGAGTACCATGAACTGTGAGCCTCCTGGAGAATCAACTCATGCAAACCATCTATATTGGGCACACATAGACTACCCTGCATCCGTAATACACCATCATCTCCAATGGTTACTTCTTTGGTATCACCTTTCTGAACCATGTCCTTAAGGACAAGTAGATGGGGGTCATCATACTAGCGCTCTCTGATATGATCATAAAGAGAAGACTGAGAAACCACACAATCCAAAATTCGGCTCGGCTCAAAAACATCCAATCTGACAAACTGGTTGGACAAGCCTGAACATACAAGGCTAAAGGCCTCTCTGCAACTAGTAGATATGCTAAACTGCCCAAGCTCCCCACCTTGCGACTCAAGGCATCGGCCACCACATTTGTTACAACCCAAATTCGCATACCTTAGATCATGCCGTAAGTTAGTCGACGTAAATCCAAGAAGAGATTATCTTTGAGATTATAAAAAGTTAATCCTTTTGGTCTTAAACGATACAAGGGTGTATAAGAGTGGTTAACAAGTATTAGAAGTTAAACGAATCAAGGATGTTGTAACCCGTATTTTCGGGTAACACTAGAGGTGATTAACTGTCCCAAGAGGTCTTGTTTTAATGTATTTGAATCATATAATATCCGTATCATAAGTTTTGAAGTCAAGCGACTTATGAAACAAAAGTCGATAAAAGTTGTCGCAACTTAGGTTTATAATTTTACTTAAACTTTAGGTCAAATGTTACTGCATTTTTCTCCCAATGTGCTTGGAATTATGGGGTGATCTACCTATCAAGTTGAACATCTATGCGTCTAGTTTCCAACGCATTAAACCATTTTTCGATACGATCTCGGAATAGAGAGATATTCGCGTTTTCGTGAGAGTGCGCCAAGCTGCTCTCTATGGGGCCCACAAAGGCGGTTTAAGTCATATGGACATATATAAGATACCTCAACCCCGTTTTAAGTCATT
>AWOL01S0010116.1:324791-340118 GCA_000715115.1 Nicotiana otophora
GCAATGTTGTAGCACTTATGTTCCTTTAGAGGCTCATAGACAGGTGTCGACTCATGTATGGTTTGGAATGCCTTGTCGGCTGATTTTTGTTGTATAGTCTTTCACGATAGCATGGTAGCTCGTACCTTATATATAGTTTCTTGACAGTCTTGTCATCCCATGTTATATATGTTCATGACATTATCTTTCATTGTTGGATGTTCATGATCCATGTCTACCATTTATATTGATCTTGTCGGCCCTTAAAGATAATAAGGAAGGTTAGATAAAATGTATGTTGGTTCTCGGCAAGTATGGCCCGGGTGCTAGTTATGACCCTCCAGTTGGGTCGTGACAACATTGGCCTTCCCGGGATGATAGAGAATGGTGATGTCATAATCCTTAAGCAACTCCAACCATCTCTGCTGCCGCAAGTTAAGATCATTCTGTTTAAACAGATATTGTAGACTCCGGTGATCGGTGAAAACCTCACAAGGGACATCGTAGAAATAATGCCGCCAGATCTTCAAGGCATGAACAATAGTTGCTAACTCGAGGTCGTAGACAGGATAATTCTTCTCATGCACCTTCAGATGCCTAGATGCGTAGGCAATAACCCTACCGTCCTGCAAACACTATACCGAGACCAATGCGCGACGCATCACAATATACCGTATAGGACCCCGATCCTATAGGCAATACCAACACTGAGTCTGTAGTCAAAACAGTCTTGATCTTTTGAAAGCTCCCCTCACAATCCTCAGTCCATCTAAACAGAGCACCCTTCTAGGTCAACCTAGTCATAAGAGCTGCAATAGACGAGAAACCCTCTACAAATCAACGATAATACTCCGCCAAGCCAAGAAAACTCTAGATCTCCGTAGTTGAGGATAGTCTGGGCCAACTCTGCACTGCTTCAATCTTCTTCGGGTCTACATTGATCCCCTCATTCGATACCATGTGACCCAAAAATGCCAGTAAATCTAGCCAGAATTCACATTTTGAAAATTTTGCATACAACTTCTTTCTTCTCAAGGTCAGAAGCACAGTCCTAAGGTGCTGCTCATGATCTCCCAACTCAGGGAGTACACCAGAATGTCATCAATAAACACAATGATGAAAGAGTCAAGATAGGGTTGAAATAAATTGTTCATCAAGTGCATGGATGCTACTGGGGAGTTGGTCATCCCAAAAGGCATCACAAGGAACCCGTAATGACCATACCAAGTCCTGAAAGCAGTCTTCGGGATATCTGGCTCCCGAATATTCAATTGATGATAGCCTGAATGCAAGTCGATTTTAGAGAACACTCTGGCACCCTGAAGCTGATCAAATAGGTCATCAATACGTGGCAATGAATACTTGTTCTTCACTGTAACCTTGTTCAACGGTCGATAATCAATACACATCCGCATAGAACCATCCTTCTTCAAGACAGGAGCACCCCAAGGCAACATACTAGGCCGAATAAAGCCCTTATCGAGCCCTGATCGACTGGACAGACTGCTGAAAGCACCCCATACATAAGGTACACTAGACACTGGCGATGCATAATAGGGATCTCGGGGCCTAGGAGTGGTTGGAGCACCGCTGGTGGCTGGAAGTGCTAAATGAATAGGGCGACCCACAAAACGCCGACCCTGACGAGCTGCAGCTGGGGCACGAGTACCACTATAAGTGCCAGACTCTTGAGTCCTCTTGGCCTCTCTCTCCTCTCTATCACGAGTTAGCATACCCTCAAACATCCTAGCAATCCCTACTACCTGCTGGTACGCAATATCCATCTCTAACTCTCGGGCCATGCTCAATCTGATACTGAGGTTGAGCCCCTCAATAAACTGACAAACCCGCTCTCGAACAGTAGCAACCAAGGTCAGTGTATGCCTGGCAAAATCACTGAATCAGACCGCATACTCTAATATGGTCATAGAACCCTGGCGCAACTGCTCAAACTCTGTGCGCCATGCATCTCTGAGACTCTGGAGAATATACTCCCTCAAGAACATATCTGAGAACTGAGTCCAAGAGAGTGAAGCTGCCTCAGCCAGACTACCCAACTCGTAAGCTCGCCACCACTGATAAGGCGCTCCTCTAAGATGGAACGTAGTGAAAGAAACCTCACTAGTCTCTGCAACACCCATAGTACGGAGGATATGGTGGAACTCCTCAAGAAAACCTTGTGCATACTCTGACGTCAAGCTACTAAAAGTATGAGGGTAGTACTTCTTGTACCTCTCGAGCCTGAGTTGCTCTGCCTCAGAAATTGTTGCCCTACTCTCGGGCTGATTTGGACCTACCGGCTGCATCGGTATGATCTTTGGAACCTGGTCAACCTGAACCTAGTGCTCCGGGGTACCGGTGACGGGAGTCTGTGCTCCTCCCCCGGCCTGAGATGTGGTAGGATCAAGTTGTATCAATTCTACTTGATCCAAGGCGCTGAACATACTCAAAAACTAGGCTAGAGTCTCCTGGAGGGTTGGTGCAGTAACATGCGTCTCAGGTTCCTGCCCTCTAACTGGAGCTACTGGTGGCTCCTCTGTAGCAGCTCGTGCAGGTGCTCTGGATACACCACATGGACGTCCTAGGCCTCTACCTCAGCCCCAGCCTCTCGCGGCTCTAGTAGGGGGCGGGTGTCTGGTTATCCGATCCAGTTGTGTGTGTCCTCGCCATCTGTGAGAGAATAGAAAAATAAAAGTTTAGAGCCCGAAGTCAAAATCTCGCACGATAAGGAATCAAAGAAGTAAAGCTTTTCCTAACAATTCCATAGCCTCTCGAAGATAAGTATAGGCGTCTCTGTACCGATCTGCGAGACTCTACTAAACCTACTTGTGACTCATAACACCTATGAACCTAGAGATATGATACCAACTTGTAACGACCCCATTTTCCCTCCGTAGGATGTCGTGGTGGCACCTAGTCTCTACGATTAGGTAAGCCTAATAATTTGTGGAAAAACTGAATATAAAACTGAACTCCAATCTTAACACATGATATATAAATAGAAACTGCGATTTAAATAATTACAACTCTCAAAAATAGGTAGAAATAAGTCATAATCTTATAAGAGAAAATACTAAGTGTCTCTATACATCAGAGTCTAAAGAGAATAAGGAAAATAACATAATAAGGATAGAAGGGGGCTCTGAGGTCTGCGGACGCTGGCAGATATACCTTGAAGTCTCCACGTATAGTCCAACTCACTGGTATCCGGTCTGGTAGGAAGAACCTAGATCTGCACAAAAAGATGTGCAGAAGTATAGTATGAGTACACCACAACATTACCCAGTAAGTGCCAAGGCTAACCTCAGTAGAGTAGTGATGAGGTTAGTTCGGGGCCCTATTGTAATAAAAAGGAAATGAGGAAGAAAATATAATAATACAATGAAGTGACTGAGACATGAGCAACGAGAAATTTACAGAAAAGTAACAACACATCAAATAGAGGAAAACAACGGGGACGCCCCCGAGGTATCGCCTCGTAAACCCAAATCTAAATGCTCGAGAGGGGGATCTCCCGAGGTACCGCCTCGTAGTCCGAAAAGTAAATATGTAACATGGGGATCTCTTGAGGTACCGCCTCGTAGTCCCAAAGGTAAATATGCAAACAGGGAGATATCCCGAGGTACATCCTCGTAGTCCCAAAAGTAAATATGCAAATAGGGGGATATCCCAAGGTACCGCCTCGTAGTCCCAAAAGTAAATATGCAAACAGGGGGATCTCCTGAGGTACCGCCTCGTAGTCCCAAAAGTAAATATGTAAACAAGAGGATCACCCGAGGTGCCGCCTCGTAGTCCCAAAAGTAAATATACAACTCATAATGTATGGAACCACAAATTTACGGCAAGGAATCCTATAGTTAAAGATCTAATACAGCAATCAAGAAAACGTGTAATTCAATAAGCATGTTTCACGAATTTCAAGTAAAGGTTAAGACACGTAGACATGCGATACTAGGCTAAACATGACATATACACATGCTAAGGCAACTCAGTTAAGGAATTTAAAAGAAATCTACTCAGCAAGAACCAAAATCTTTATAATTAGCCTGTGTACACACTCGTCACCTCGCATACACAACGCTCACATATCGCAAATTGTTACAACAGTACTAAATCCTAAGGAGATTTCCCCCACACAAGGTTAGACAAGTCACTTACCTCAAATCTCGCTCAATCAATCGATAAGGATGCCTTTCCCTCGATTTTCCGACTTTGAATAGCCCAAATCTAGCCAAAAAATAATTACATACCATGAATACAACTACAAGAAACCAATTTAAATAATAAATCTATGACTTTAGTAACGAATCAAAAAATCGCCTCAAAAAGTCGACCTCGGCCCACGCCTCAGAATCGGGTAAAAGTTACAAAAAACAAACACTCATTCAATATCGAGTTCACCCATACCAAAATTACTAAAATCCGACACCAAGTCGCCACTCAAATCCCCAAATTAAACTCTCCAAATCCCTAGCCTCAAACTCCCAAATTTCACCTTAAATACACACAAACTAGGTGGAAACATCAATGGGAAAACAAGGTTATTGATAAAAAAAATAAGTACAAGAGACTTACCTTAAGAAATCCCTCGAAATTGTTCTCAAGAATCGCCAAAATCCGAGCTCAAAATGTCCAAAAATGATAAAAATCTCGAACCCTCGAATTAATATAATCTGCCCAGGCTTTTTGCTTTTGCGGTCAAACATCTGCTTCTGCAATACCGCTTTTGCGGTGAAGTCTCCGCATCTGCGGAGCTCACTTAAACTCCCAAATTCTGCACCTGCACGCAAATATCCTCATCTGCAGAAGCGTTGCTGCGGTCCCTCGTCCACTTCTACGGAAGCCTTGGCCACCCCAGCTCCCTCACTCACTACGCTTCAGCGATCACCCTTCCGCAGAAGCAGCTCCGCTTCTACGGTCTTCAAGTCGCATATGCTGCCACTGGCCATTTCCCCAACCCGCATCTGCGCCCAATTGCTCGCTTCTGCGTTATCGCACCCGTGGTCAATCTTGCACAAGTGCGATTACACCAGAGCTGGTGCACTTCAGTTGAGTCTCAACTAAATACACCAACAAGTCCTAAAACATCATACGAACTTAGTTGAGTCTCTAAATCACCTCAAACAATGCTAAAAATACGAATTGCACATCGATTCAAATCTAATAAACTTTAAAACTTCAAACCTCTACATCCGATGCCGAAACCTATCAAATCAAGACCGATTGACCTCAAATTTTGTACACAAGTCATAATTAAAATTATTGACTTACTCTAACTTCCGGAATCGGAATCCGACCGCGATATCAAAAAGTCTACTCCCGGTCCAACTTTCCAAAAATCATCCAACTTTCAATCTTTCGCCATTTGATGCTAAGATGACATACGAACCTCTAATGTAATACCCGAACACGTTTCCAAGACCAAAATCACCCTACGGAGCTATTAGAACCATCGAAACTCCATTCCGGAGCCGTTTTCATACAATTCAAACTACGGTCGATTCCTAGAACTTAAATTCTCAATTAAGGGACTATGTGTCTCATTTCACTCTGAAACCAAAAACAAATCCTCCCGGCAAGTCGCGTAATCACAAAATAAAATAGAGGGAGAAATAAATAGGGGTTAGGGGCTAATACTCTCAAAATGATCGGCCGGGTTGTTACATTATTCCAACTTCCGGAATCGGGATCCAACCCCGATATCAATAAAACTCACTCCCGGTCAAACTTTCCAAGTTTTCAAACTTTCCAACTTTCGCCAATTTACGCCGAAACGACCTACGGACCTCCAAATCAACATACGGACAAGCTCATAAGACCAAAATCACCCTACAGAGCTATTGGAACCGTCAAAACTTCATTCCGAAGTCATCTTCACACAAGTCAAAACTATGATCAACTCTTACGACTTAAACATCCAACTTAGAGACTATGTGTCCTATTTCACTCCGAAACTCAACCGAAACCAAAACCAACCACCCCGACAAGTTACATAATCACAATATAGCATAGAGGAAGTATAATTTAGGGGATCAAGGCAAAATTACTCAAAACGGCCAGCTGGATCGTTACACATCTATGCGGCTTGTAGTTAAACAAAGGTATTATGGGTCATGTTCGATTTTACTACTCAATTTAAACTTCCAATATATCATGTGGAATACATATGGACTCGGATTGAGGCCTAAACATTGCCTTAGAAATAGTCTTCCCTTTCAAACAGGTTCTCTATGGACCTGAAACTGTGGTACCGGACTATTGTAGAGTCCAATTGACTCTAGAGTCTCTCATACATAGGCTCAATGGCGTGTTTTGCAACAAAAGAAAATTCAACTCCTAAAATTCAAAATTGGGAGTCTAAACTACTAGAAATGAAATCAGCAGCACAAAATTGATCATATTACACCACAAATCCTAATAGAAGATAGAATTAATTATATGAGTTAAGAATTTAAAATTGATTATACATGTCACTAATCAGAACATAAATTATACGATCTCAACTAGCCAATGTAAATTCGTGTTTCGATTGAACTAATATTTCAATGGAAATAGCTTTCCTTGGCCATGGGCTTTCATTTCTCCAACAAATCTTCACCTTGCAAAGAAGCAGCCAACAATAATCCAACGGATAAATAATAATTGAAATTAGTTTAACCCGATGAGATCACTTTAGACATGAGTCATTATTTTAGAAGAGGGATTAAGTTGTTAACAAACAGGTAATAAATTATTCAAAAGCTACAGGACAATTTGAACTTTCAATTATAACATATCCATGGCACGAGGAAAATAAGTTCAAGCAGATTTGGAGTATAATAGTTTCAGAACTTAACAAGAAAAGTAAATCGAAACAAATCGATAATTACACATTACCAAATATGTGAAACTGAACATAATCAGCACATAAACAAATTGAATCTTCATTTAGGATTCAAATAAGAGCAACAGAGACAGATAAACATACCTAAACAGCAATCGAAGACCAAATAAAGGTCTGAAAAGAAGAAATGATGAAATTTAACTAGAAATGGACAGCAAACCAACAAAAGTACAACAACAACAACTTCAATTGTAAATCCAACAACAACTTGAAAACCCAGAAATTACTGAACTATTCTAACAAACCTCGAAATCACTTTGAGATTTTCCTTAGCCTTTTGTTTTTATTTTGGAGCTTTTGGTTTTTCTGCATAACTGGATTTTTTGAATTTCCAGAAGTTCTAGCTACTAATGTGTTTTCCGTGTGTGAAGGTGAGAGAATGAGAGTGAATGGATGCAGATGAGAGAGAGTGTATGAGTGAGTTTAGATGAAAATGAATTGGCAGTGAAGGTCTCCCCAGATGAGTGCATAATGGGTCTGTTATATAGAAAATGCAGAGATTCCTTTTCAGTTATTTTCCTTCTTTTACATCCCTCTTCTTTTAATTATTTACCCTCTCACCCCTAAATACTTAGAATGTACTATACTTCCTTCTTTTTTTTCTTTTTTTTTTTGCAAATTGACCCTTTTCTACACAATCCCAAAAGTTTTTGGAAATATATTCCCTGAATTAATTCCCAACACACCCTTTAAAAACCTGCTAATTACACTCTTTGCCCCTATTTTTACTCCCTCCTTCTTTTCTTTCTATTAACTCCCTAACATTCCCAAACTAAACTACCTTAATTATGAAACATTATTCCTAAATTAAACAAGTAATAGCTAGCATTTAGACAACAATTAAACTGTTAAAAATAAAATCAAAAACTCTTAAAGACTAAACATGCGCAACAAACAATATCGAAATTCAAAACCTATCAAACTAACAATCAATTCAAAACTAAACATGGGAGTGATACACTACCACACAAAAAATAGAATTACTAACATGTAAACATATCCAATAATGTGCTGAAAATAAGGAAATTAACCTACACATACGACTGGAGTGATGGGAATCGAATGAAAAAATTAGAAGAAGGTGGAACTGGACGATACCTACTCAAAACCTCGAGTCAAACTGGGGCTGATGCCCGGCATCGAACTTCAATAAAACCCACAAAAATTGACATCACTTAATAGATCTTGATAAGATCTATCAAATGATGTCGATTCTGGCCGGTTATAGCCAGCGAATCGAACAGGAAGTTGAAAAGGGCTAAGTGGCGGCTAGGGTTTCGATAGGGGTGTGATAGGGTAGCAATTGGGGTTCCGATCTTGGTGGGATGAGATAGAGGAGGGGGAATGGAGAAGCAAAATGGTGATTTGAGTGTATTTGGACATCTTCGGCCGGCAGAGGCAATTTTCGACCGGTGGTTTACAGTGGAGAGAGGCGAAGGATGAGAGAGAGGGTGAGAGGCGGTTTGAGAGGGTTTCTGGGGGCGGGGGGCAGATGTGTAGGGGTTCAGAAAGTTATATGGGGGAGGGGTTGTTAGTTCTGGTCCGTTGGATCATGGCTGATGAACGGTGCGGATCAACTAGAGTCAAAAAGGGCTCGTTTGGTCCTTGAGAGGTGCTGGACCGGATTTGGAGATGGGTTTGGGCGGATGTAGGTTAATTGGGCTGTCAAGAATTACAAGGCCCAATGGGATGGCCTTTTTTCTTCTTTGTTTAATCTTTCAAAATTAGCCACTTAAATCTAAATGGACTTGTTTTGTTTTGATGACTTGCTTAATATTTAAACTAATTTAAGCTAATTAGAATTAAACTAATTGATTAGTCAAATTATTATTATTATTATTATTATTATTATTATTATTATTATTATTATTATTATTATTATTATTATTAATAGTAGTGTTGTAGTAGTAGTAGTAGTATAAAAATATTTTTTTGATGATTTTAAAATATTTCTAATTATGAAAAATGCGCCTAAATGCCATGAAATGCAAACAACAACATAGAGAAAAATCCTTAAAATTTCTATAAAAGCCAAAACTAAACAAGAATATTATTTTTGGATTTTTCTAGAAGCATTTTTAAGTAGGGCAAAAATTACGTGCTCACACTCTTTTCTTTCTAATTTATGCAATGTGATGACATATTTTCTTTTCTGTTTGAAAAATAATTTTATCATTAATTAAGAGTTTTTACCGTCATACATATGTAATGACATGTTTTAGATCTCAAATTTCAAAAAGAAAATCTTTATTTCTAAAAATTCGTGTTTACTTAAATAAATTCACATTTGAAATGGAGGAGGTATATATTAATCGTCCAATAAATTTTGAGTACCAAACGCTTAAGGTAAAAAATATATATTGAAAAAATAAAGAGCGCCGTCAACAGTGTCGAGAAAAGACAGAAAAAATAAGTTCAGTAAATGCAGTACAGTTAAATCTTGTACGGAAAGACACTCTTAAACATCTGCGAGAGACCTCATATATATATATATATATATATATATATATATCCACCAGATACCAATGAATACCATACTACGTTGTACCTGCAACCAATCATAACTCGACAACACATTCTTAAAAACCACCTGGTTTCTCAATACCACTTTCCCTTTTCATGTCCTTACACCTTTTCTCGGACATTCAATATATCTTTATTCAATCCAACTCCATTATTTATTTTTTCCTTAAAAAAAAGGTTGGTTACTTTCCTCTTATAACTAGGGTTTTTTTTGTTGTGAGAGCAATACTATAATTTCAGGGTTTCTATTTTTCAGGTTTTTTTCTCTGAAGAATGGGGAGAGGGAAAGTGCAATTAAGGCGTATAGAAAATAAGATTAACAGGCAAGTAACGTTTTCAAAGAGGAGAGGAGGTTTAGTGAAGAAAGCACATGAAATCTCAGTGCTTTGTGATGCTGAAGTTGCTTTGATTGTTTTTTCACATAAGGGAAAAATCTTTGAGTACTCTTCTGATTCTTGGTAAGCTTTTTTTAAATTTCCCTTGTTAATTTATTTAGAGACAGAGCTAGAATTTTAAGTTTATGTGGTTCTTCCGAACCTGTAAGTGAAACTATAGCTCCCAAGTTTTTTATTTTTATTGTTTGTGTAATTGTTTTCTCCTATTAATTTTTCATTTTGAAGGGATAACATTTTAGTTTTTATCAGATGAAAAAGGAAAAAGATTAGTGTTTTATAAATAGTTTGTATATTTCTTTCTTAAATTTTTGTAAGGATTTAGTCTTGAACAAAACAATGATTGAATACTAGTATCTTGTTAAGTTAAGACTTTTAAGGTTTAGTTCATATGATTAATGATATGTAGTTCAAGTTAGATATTATTGCTGCAACCTTTTTTTTTTTTGGCCTCTTCTTTTTTCTTGGGGTGTTCATAGGAAACGACAGACTGAAGTTAGTCTTAGTTCCAAACACACTGGAATGGTTCCAACAAAACCAGACCAATAGGATAATCAAATTAAAGAATATAATGAGTACTATATTTTTGTTGATTGGAGAATATATAATATACTAGAAATTGTCACGATCCGAAATTCTCACCTTCGGACCGTGATGACGCCTAACATTTCACTTGCTAGGCAAGCCAACGTTAGAATAATATTATTCATTTTTAAAATAATTTTAAATTTATTAATAACAAGGAAACAAATGCGGAAGCAAAGTTTGAAATATAGTGAAATAATCCATCAAACAACGGTGTCTAAATACCATCCCAGAATTGGTATCACAAGTGCACAAGCTTCTAGAATAAATATAAATAAAGGTCTGAATAAAATAAAGCTGTCTGAAAATAAACACACAGCCAAAGTAAAATAGACGGGGACTTCACTGCGGACGCAATGCAGTTATGCCTCAAGTCTCCTCTGAATAACTGAAATCCGAGCAAAACTATGGTACGCCGCTGGGACCAACTCCAAAATCTGCACAAGAAGTGCAGAGTGTAGTATCAGTACAACCGATCCCATGTACTGGTAAGTGCTGAGCCTAACCTCGACGAAGTAATGACGAGGCTAAGGCGGGTCACTTACATTACTTGTACGCGACATTAGAAACAACAACAATAATGGAAATAAATCAAGTAACTCATTTATAATAATCGAAGCTAACTCAGCAGTCATAACCAATTATCATTTCCATCAATTCAGTTGCAGCGTGCAACCCGCTCTCACAATATATTCACATTTAATTCTGTTGCAGCGTGCAACCCGCTCTCACAATATATTCATTTTAATCAATTATGTTGCGGCGTGCAACCCGATCCTCCAATATTGACTTTTAATAAGTCTGTTGCGGCGTGCAACCCGATCCTCCAATATTGACTTTTAATAAGTCTGTTGCGACGTGCAACCCGATCCTCCAATATATTTATTATAATCAATCCTGTTGCAGCGTGCAACCCGCTCCTCCAACATATTCATTTACCAATCAATTCTTATAGAAGAAATCCCCCAATAAATGCAGTAATTAATATAAAATTATAAGACAACAAGCATACAATAATTATGATTTAATTATGAAGCAAACAATGACAAATAGCAAATTATTATGAAAATCAGGGAGCAAATAGGCAGTTTAATATTTAATATGCTAAATGTCAAATAATAATTAAGGCACATAATTCAAATAACATGTAACAATTAATGCAGGAATTTAAGAATTAATATTTTGACAAGGAATAAGAGAAAAACAATTATTATAGTAATTAATTTATGATAAAAAAAATAGTTTATGATTTTGCAAGTAAGCAGGCAAACAATTAATTTAATGACGTATAGACACTCGTCACCTCACCTATACGTCGATCACATGCAATTCACATAACCAATAATTTAAGGGTTCTATTTCCTCAAGTCAAGGTTAACCACGATACTTACCTCGTTTTGCAAATTCCAATCAATTATTCAACCACAGCTTTTCCTTTTAAATTTGCCTCTGAAAGCTTCAAATTTATTCACAAACAATTCGATATATTCAATACAAATCATAAGAATTAATTCCATATGAATTTATAATTTTTTCGGATAAAAATCCGAAATTCATTAAGATATTCAGCAATGGGACCCATGTCTTAAATCCCGGAAAAACTCACGAAATCCGAACACCCGTTCCGATACGAGTTCAACCGTACCAAATTTTCCCAATTCCGATATCAAATGGACCTTCAAATCTTAATTTTTTGTTTTTGAAAAGTTTTACCAAAATTCCAATTTCTTCCATCTAAATCCGAAATAAATGATGAATATAGACATGGATTTGTGAAATACAATAACTATATGATAAAGAACACTTACCCAGTTCAAAGTCGTAAAAATTCCCCTTGAAATTGCCCAAATCCGAGACTTAAAACTCAAAAATGAGTAAAAATAGCTAAGACCCGATTTTATGTATTCTACCCAGCATTTTCGCATTTGCGAGCTATATTTTTGCACATGCGGTCTCGCATTTGAGAAGTAGGGCTACCAAGCGAGGTTCCGCACCTGCGGACAAAATGTCGCACCTGCGACGTCCGCTTCTGCGCAAAAGAGCCGCACCTGCGAAGACTGCATCTGCGATAGAAGTCTCGCTTCTGCGAGCTCGCACCTGCGGTTAAAATTCTGCATGTGCGATTACACCGGAACTCAAAATTTCAGATTTTGTTTAAGTCCAATTCTTGTTCCGATTTCGATCTGTTTCACTCTCGGGGTACTCGGGACCCCGCTCGAATATACCAACAAGTCCCGTAACATAATACGAAGTGACTCGGGGTCTAAAATCACGTTGAACAACACTGAAATTACAATTTATACTCTGATTCGAAGTTTGAATTTTAAACTTTCAAATTGCAAATCTCGTGCCAAAACATACTAAATGAATTCGGAATGACTTCAAATTTGGCACACAAGTCATAATGACATAAAAGAGTTGTTCAAATTTTCAGAATCGGATTCCGGCTCCGATATCAAAAAGTCAACCCCGTGGTCAAACTTGAAACATTTAGCATTTAAATTGCTAGTTCCGATAAATGGTCATAACTTAAGCTAGGGACCTTCAAATTAAATTCCGGGCATACGCCCAAATCTCAAATCACGATAGGGAGTTACCGGAACTGTCAAAACATTGATCCGGGTTCGTTTGCTAAAAATGTTGACTAAGGTCAACTCACTTGAATTTTAAAGCTCTATTTCCCATTTTAATCCATTTTTCACATAAAAAAATTTCGGAAAATTGTACGGACTGCGCACGCAAGTCGAAAAATGATAAATGGTATTTTTTAAGGTCTTAAAATACATAATTACTTATTAAATTTAAAGATGACATTTTGGGTCATCACAGAAATATCTAAATATTCTCCAGAGATTTGACAGGCGCACGTTAAGGGTTCGAACCTTATCTTACACAAAACCTTATATTTAAGTAGAGAAAGATAAAGAAATTGAATTTCTAACCGTATTTTCCTAGCAACCATCGGAATTTTTTCGGTTATCAAATAAATACCTAAATGTTTTAGCAGGAGAGGAAATAAATGACCCGCATTGAATTATCTGGTCTAATGATCAGATACTCTACTGTAAAAATAACACTTTCCAAGAAACATTTTTCATATTGATGGTGAGGGTTGTACCATGGAACTTTGTCATCTGTGGAATCCTTAATTAACATGCCAAACTACTTTCTTTGTCGCTGTCCTTCGGCCACGACTTTGTATGCCTTCCGTTTTACAATAACAACATATTTGGTGTATTTCTATATTATAAGATTTAAAAAAGATAATATATATGCAGACTTTACCCCTGCTTTATAGAGATAAAGAGACTGTTTTCGATAGATTCTCATATGCATTTCATTTTATCACATTGAAATTATGTTTTGTAACATGGTGTCTCAACCCCAAGCCAAAAAACCTTATGCTTTATGCTCCAAAAAAAAAATATGAGGCATCATAAATTACTTACTGTATTATACTTTCTCCATTTCAAAAAGATTGATAATTTTTTTAAACGAACGAAGTATGTATAATAAACTAACAATATATAATTTAACTAATTGTTAGAGTACTTTATTACAAATGTAAAGCAAATTTTTTCAGGCATTCGCTGGCAGTTGTCATCAATTATCATTAGTCACATCACACATGGTTGCAAATTTTATGCTATTTTCTCGGAGTTCGTTAAGGTATAACAGATGAAGATGGCAGGCAACTGAATCAATTTTATAATCTGTCGCGACCCGAAATTTTTTACCGATGAGACTGTGATGGCGCCTAACATTTCATTTATTAGGTAAACTAACGTTAGAGAATCATTTACCAATTCCTTATTTCCGTTCAGTAATTAGCAATAATTAACTGCGATGAAATATAACAAGTGTGAAATATCATAAATCTATATTAATTACTACCACCCGGATCCGGAGTCACAATGCACGAGCATTCTAGAACTTACTACAAGTAATAGTCTGAAAGAAATACAACTGTCTGAATGAAAGAAAACATTAGGACATAAAAAGATAGACGGGGACTTCAAGATTTGTGAACGCCGACAGATTTACCTTAAGTCTCCGGACAGCGGACCAATAGCAAATTTTGATCAACCTGAGTCGGTATCAAAATCTGCACAGAAAGTACAGAATGCAGCATCAGTACAACCGACCTCATGTACTGGTAAGTGTCGAGCCTAACCTCGATGAAGTAGTGACGAAGTTAAGGCAAGACACCTACAATCAGCCTGTACAATTTAACAGTGTATACGCAAATAACATGAATGAAGAACTAAACAGGAAATGTCGGGAGAGGAGACATACTGAGGGGAATACAAGATAAAGAACTACAACAGAATGATCACCGAAGCAGTCAATATACCATGAATCAACAGGAATAATGAATACAGTAAAGAAGAATACACGGCATTATCCTTCGTGCTTTTACTCTCAATCTCACTATAAAATTAATAGAAACGGCACGGCATCACCCTTTATGCTTTTACTCTCATATCATGGAACGGCATCACCCTTCGTGCATTAACACTCACAATATGGCACGGCATCACCCTTCATGCATTAACACTCACAATATGGCACGGCATCACCCTTCGTGCATTAATACTCACAATACGGCACGGCAACACCCTTCGTGCATTAACACTCCCCCTTACCATAATGCAATGCATAAATAACAACAGGAAGAGAGAATAACAAGTACAAACCTTACTTCAACATTTGGTTCCATAATATCAATCTTAACTTTGAAATAAAAACTCAATTATCACCAGAAAATTCCGTAAACATGATAACAATGATAATTTGAACAACACTAGTATAACACGTAGCAATTTGGCATAGGAATGAGACAATATCAGAAAAACAAAGAAATATGGAAAAACAGGTCAATTGGCGGCGCATAAGTACTCGTCACCTCACATATACGCCGCTCACATGAATTTCACTTAGCAAATAATCTAAGGTTCCTAATTC